>ML845327.1:21938-36807 GCA_009831015.1 Picea engelmannii
ATGAAGCTCGCTCCCTTTGGCCATTTCTCATCATCCATTCACCTTTTGAGTCTCCTCGTCCCCTTCCATGTATCTCCTCCACTTCATCACCTTCCACCATGCACTTTTACTCCTGCACTTTCCTGTTATCTCCACATGTGTCCTGTCCATCTCCCATAGCATTCCTCATCCGTTTTCACGACTCCCACCATCATTCTCACCATACCGTCGTCCTCATCCATCATAGGGGTCTCACGCAGCAGTCCAGCGAAGCAGCGTCCAAAGAAAGATCGTTCGGCTAATCCAGGTGGCACCCTTAAGTGATCACCACGTTGCGGGGGTGCCGAGTTGGCCAGGCCATCCTCAATCCCAATGGAGTAGTTATTGAAGCAGTTGATGGTGGTTAGACATCGTCTCCACCATAATGGAAAAGTCCGACGATGAATTAAAGGCACGTCGATTCACCCACGAAACTGTCAGGAGTTCGATTGCGTCCGTCGTTGGTGCACAATTAGTCAAAGATTGTAGGTGCATATTGTCAGAAGCCATGCAGACGCAAAGATTTCAATGCAACGTCTCGATTTCGTTGTTGTTGATTGTTTTGAGTATATGAAGGCGTTTTCGCCATTTTTGTATCTATCGATGGTAGAGCAGAGCTCCCTACTGTAATGTTTTCGCAGCTATCCTAGCTTTCAGTTTATGTATTTGTATATGAGATTTCTTGTTTCATGACAGATAGTTCTTCTTACTCCGTCTAGTTTTCATCTTATGCTAAGAGAGTTCGTGAACGACCGACTCGTGTGAATTATTGCAGTTCTGCTATGATAAATGATTTATTGTTTCATTATTGCATTCTCTGGCCTTGTGTTTGAATGTAAGATGATATTGCATTCGAACATATTCTTCCTCAGCCTGTTAGAAACCCGATGTTAATAATAGACCTCTGCTTTTCTCTTATATAAGTCTTCCACCTGTTCACCCTTTACTACAGCTCAATGTCTGAAGTTTACGCAAGACCTCACTTGCTCATGCATACTTGGCCTAGTTTCAGAGTTGGAACTCTATTGTTTTGAGTTTCCTGCCATTCGATCACCCATCTATGAACAACCGTGACATAAAACTGATGGGCGTCGGGCTCTGCTCCTTCTAGCAATTCGGGAGTGACTTCCGTCGCCAACAGGTTGTTTGGACAAGTTATTGTGACAGGTTGTTGTGACAGGTTGTTGTGACAGTTTATGTGTATAGGTTTGGTGCATGGTTGATGCAATTTTTCATGGTACAGGTTGAGGTACAGGTTGGTGCATGGTTGATGCAATTTTTCATGGTACAGGTTGGTGCATGGTTGATGCACTTGTTTATGGTATAGGTTGATTACAGGTTGTTTGGTACAAGTTGGTGCATGATTGATGCACTTGTTTATGGTACAAGTTGATTACAAGTTGAGGTACAGGTTGATGCATGGTTGATGCATGGTTCAGGTTTATTGGTACATGTTTACAGCGGTATATCTCATAGTGATAGTGTGACAGTGGTTCCATCATTCTGCTTCTACTTCAGGTCAGTTGGATGGGGCAAGGACAGGTGGTTGTAGCCAGAGAACATAGGGGGTTGTAGCCCCCTTCTGGTTGTAGCCAAAGAATAGGGGAGTTGGAGATTCCCTCAGGTTGTAGCCTAAGAAATGAGGCGGTTGGAGCCTCCTTCCAGTTGCAACTAGAAAAAAAAGGAAGACAGTGCTTCCAATGAATGTAATTCTTCAAGACATATAAGAAAAAACGTTATGTGGTTTTCTCTTGCTATGGGTTTCCACATAAAAAACTGGTGTACTATGCATGTGTATGATTGTTCATTTGTTCATTGCTTATTTACTCTGCAGTTATTGGATGATAATGATACATTGATATAACACTTGGATTATATGGTTAAAAAGGATTAAATTGCTCTATTACTAATTCACCTCCCCTCTTAGTAATCCAACAGTTATATTATCTTGCTATTGTATGTAGATGACATGCTTGTTGTAGGGTCTAATATGTGGGATATAAATGTGCTCAAGAAGAAATTAGCTAATTCATTTTCGATGAAGTATTTGGGTGTTGCAAAGAAAATCCTTGGTATGAGAATAACAAGAGAGAAGAAAAATCATAAATTGACATTGTCTCAGGGTGAGTACATAGAGAAGGTGTTGGAGAGGTTTAGAATGCATAATGCAAAACCAGTTAGTACACCTTTGGCCAGCCATTTCAAATTAACTAAGGAAATGTGTCCCAAGACATAGGAGGATATAGAATACATGTCTAGGGTCCCTTACTCATCAGCAATTGGCAGCTTGATGTATGCGATGGTTTGCACAAGACCAGATATTGTACATGCAGTAGGAGTTAAGAGTAGGTATATGAACATTCCAGGTAAACTACATTGGGATGCAGTAAAGTGGATTCTCATGAATTTGAGAAGTACTTCTACTCATGCATTATGTTTTCAAGGTTCAAACACTGTTCTACAGGGATATGATGATTCAGATATGGCAGGTGATAAATATAGTAGGAGGAGCACCACAGGGTATGTTTTTACTGTAGGTGGAATGACAGTAAGTTGGATTTAGAAACTGCAAAAGGTTGTTGCACATTAAACAATAGAGGTAGAGTATGTTGTTGCTACAGAGGCTAGTAAAGAGATGATTTGGTTACAGAGGTTTATGGTGGAATTGGGAAAGAAGAAGGAGAATAGCAGGTTGTACTGTGACAATGAGAGTGTCATTCATATTGTAAATAACTCAGCCTTCCATTTAGGTACTAAGCATATACAACTCAGGTACGATTTCATATGATCTGTCTTGGAAGATGGACATTTGACGTTCGAAAAGATACACACTAGCCAAAATCTTCCAGACATATTAACAATGGGAGTAACCAGAGAGAAATTGAGTTCCTACTTAGTTTTAGTTGGTCTTCAAGAATAAATATGAAGATGAGAAATTTGACAGGTCCAAGAAGGATCATAGTCCAGCACATACAACAATGGTGGAGTTGTTGAGATCATTCTCCAAGTGGGATATTGTTGGTTGCCGAGCCTGGTTATCTTCCTGATTCAGAATTATTTTTGTTTTCAGTTGTGTTTATACCCCATGAAAACTTTACACCCTGGAATAATGTACATACCTCCATGTGGGGGAGTGCAAGGGGGGTTAACCCCCCTACAGGGTCTGGGGGAAAGTGGGCCCCCAAAGGAAAAATTTCCTTGTAAATGTATATTGTAATTTCATAGTAAATATGGAAATTTCATTATCAGGTCGAGGATCTGATGGTAGAAGTTATGTTAGGGTTTTTTCCCTAGAAGGAAACCCTCTTTTATGAGGGAAATTAATTGCAACTATGGTTCATTGCGAATATTGTATTCTGAATGAGGAAATTGTGAGAGAGAAGAAGAAGTTACAATGGGTGTGTTGTAGGTTGTATCCCTTCATTTGTTGGATAATAATAAAGGAAGGACCTGGCAATTTCTCTAGTGGACGTAGCCCACACTGAGTGAACCATATATATCTATGTCTCTAATGTATTGTGTATCTTCTGTGTTTTATTTCCGCATTTGTTTTATTTTATTGCTCTGCAGTCCTGTTTTTCTAACATAGACCACCAAGATAAGCCATGTAAAATAGAGCCATGTTGATCAAAGCCAAAAAAATCTGAGCCATGCAAACCAAAGCCAACAAGACTTGATATACACAAAATGTGCCAATAGAAACCTGAGCCTCACAAACAAGAGCCAAAATATGAGCCACCAGGGCCATGTGAACCAAAGCCAATATAACCCAAGACAAAAAAACCAAAGCCATGGCCAAGTCCCACAAGGGAAATCCAAGAGAACTAGAGTTCGATTCAGAGCCCCAAATTAGACCAGGATAGAACATAACCAAAATCCATAGGCCTAGAAACCACCGAAAGACCCCAAACTTCAAACTTGTAATGAAATCCATTATTGTTACGAGGGGAAAACTCTCTATGGCCAAGGGTAAACCACAACAGACATGTATGACTGCAGAAATCAACTCAATTCCATTGTATTCTATATAAACTAATGTGCAAGATAAGAAAGAGGCCTACCTCGATCCAACATTTGATGATGTTCCACCGTTGAGAACTTCGACCCAAAGCTTTATACCTGCAATAAGTTCTTAACAAACAATAAAAGAAAGTATATAGTGATAGTGTAAAGGGGTTAGCACATTAGATAGCATAATCCTTTAATAAACATTACAAACATGCCCATGGATAATAATCATATATTTGCATGATACCAATAGGACGGGAAAGGAGTATTTCTATTAATAATTGATCAACAGAAGTGTCAACATTACAGACTTCTGTGTCGGCACGGTTCGAAACCAAGGAACCAAGTTCCTTCCAATTGGGTCTCCACCACTTCAATCCCCTACCAAAGGCAATCTCAAAAGAGAGAGACAATGAGATTCTCTCAACAATAGTGAAAGATCTTGGGGGCTTAATACTGTGTTCAGACTTGAGGGACAAAGGGATGCAGACTCAATATGAAGTAATTTATCCAAAGTAAATTTTCTCTCAAAGTTGAATGCTTTCTCCTTCTTTACATAGCTCGAAATTGTGCTCTTATAGCCTTCAAAATGAAACTGAAGGGCCAAGTCAGAATGTTTCCAGTATATGAAAGGCTAAGGATCAGAGATATTTTGTCGAGACATGGAAACCCAACTCCATTTTTGTATTTTCTGGCACAAATCCCGATGTATGCTCGTTGTAGTGGAGCATCCTACGTATACGCTTGTTTTATAGTTGATACGGTGCGTATATGTGGAAAAATGTTTATTTTTAGCTCTGGATTTGTCAAAAAGGGATGATAAGTCTGCATAGGGAAACGGAAAAAGGACCTCTGTGAAAGATAGCAATGGTGAGTCAAATCTTGCTATAACAGATGCCCCCTAATGTGTGAGATCAGAGGAGTATCTGCGATGGTCAAAATACATTATAAATAACCTAGGAGTGGAGTGGTAGAGAACCAGATGGAAGAAATCGATTTCTCATTACATTTTGTACTGACTTTGCATACATGGCTACGAACAATACAATGCAGATCCATGCAGAAAATATACTAAGTGTTTGTGGCCATGAATAGGCAGATACAATTGCGGTTATATGCCAAAAGTTGTCATAGTCACGAACAAGGCCTAGTGAAAACCAGTCTCAAAATCAATCTGAAGATCTCTGTATACCATGGACTACAATCTAATCTCCCATGATCACTAAAGTTGAACAGGTGTTGGTCCAATGAAATGGAAGCAACAACTTAGGAAAGTTGCGGCCACATAGTGATGTCTTCAAGTCTTCTACACTATTTGCCAAGGGTGCAATTCTACATCATGTGAATAAAGGAGTTGAGGTCGAACATAATGAGACATTGTTTGATTACCATTCATTGAGGTATATCGTTAACAAATGCGAGACAACCTACCAATAATGAAAGTAGATATCAAGGCACCAAGTACATTCCTACAAGTGTGAATAAAGGAGTCAGTGTCGAACACTTGAGAAATACATTGATCAAGATACATTGATGTATTCCCATCTTTCAATGGTGAGAGAGCTTGCCACTAATAACTACAAGCCTCAAGGTACCCATAAAACTCTAGGTCCTGTATTTAGAATAGATGAGCTGAATTCGATGGAAACAGACTGGTTGAAAGGAGAGCATTAAAGCATCTCTCATCAATCGGCACGAGGAACAAAGCAGGAGCTTTATGATTTGGTGGAGATCGGACGAAGAACATGTTCACGAACCAACGACCCTCTGTGTCTTTCGCGTGTATCAAATGAAAGAAGTACACAAAAAATACCCTATAAATAGTAGTCGATGATGAAAACTGCTGACAGGGGCGAGGAAACCATCAATAAGGCTAATGGCACCAAGACACTGCATGAATCCCAAAGTGTGAATAGATTTCTTGCCGTCGAACACAAGGGAAACCACCCAGTCAATGACCAATGATGAAATGTCGATTTTTGGGTTCAAGGTGACCTACCGATGATGCAAGTAGGGCCAGGGTGCATGATAAGACCATAGTATCGTGTGATTCTGAGACAAACTGAGGGTATGGCCGACATGCAAAGTCAATATTTTTGAGGAGTGGTCGATGCAAGTTGTGAGAATTCCATTGAACAAGAGAATGAGACATGTGGTGGACTCTGGCAGCATAGACTCAATGATGTGACGATTAGATGCAGGAGGCATCAATAATTTTCTCTATAGGGACTGGAAGAGTAACTAGTCGGTAGATGAAACTATGTAACGAGATCATCTTCCTAAGTCCATGCTAAAACCCAAAATTATGATGACACAAGGACTCAATAATTTTGTGCTCTGTTCAAAGGTGACACGACTGCTGCCAATTATAATATAGTACTCCCTTCCTACCCATATTTTTTTTTTTTTCATAACAAATGAATGCTATGATACAGAGGAGGAAACGAGTGTCGCAAGTAAGAAAAACTAGTTCCAGCAGTGGAACGTAGTTATGCTTAATGCAAGGAAATGCATGCGGGAGATGGACACTCAGGGTGATGTTTCCTCCAGGGTATAGGGTGTCAAATTGTGAAGGATATAAACAAGGTTATGCTTGGTTGAGGATGCAAAACTGCTTAGGTAATGGTTTATAACAAAAAGCGAGAACCGGATAAAGGCTCAATATTGCAAGAAAGGGCATGAGATGCAATCACAACTTAACGCCAAAAAATATCCTTTTTTATGTCATGTAGTCTACTTGGTGTGAAAAAGGGGTAAACTTGTGCCAAATAGACGTCTTTTCAAATCCAATTTACAAGTGTGAAAAAGACAAGTTCACTCGAAAATCTTTTCCATTTTTTATAACGAGATGGAAAAGAGCTTAACTAAGACTCATGACCTTTCAAATCCAGTTTAACGAGTGTGAAAGGGACAAATCACTCAGCAATCTTTTCAGCTTTTAGACGAGTCGGAAAAGAGCTTAATTAAGACTCGTTTTTGGGAGTCTGCGGGGAATAAGGTCGCATGTGCATGAATGAGAAATGAGGCTCATTATAAAGTCATGTATCAAGTTATAATGGACTTCTGGTCCTAAGGAAAAACTCGGCATGGGCACCATATGACAAAGGGGATCTAACTAGGGAACCCATGTTTGGTAAGTCTCTACCATTTATTAGTGACATTACTTATAACAGACGGAAGGTTTTGTGTCACAACAAATGGGTTTGTACCTAAGGTGTAAAAAAGGCGGTAGTCGAAAGATAATGTGAAAATGCACGTTGGAGTGGATACCTATCCTATATGCTAGGTTATGAAAATACCTGCCTGAGGTGATGAACGGCCAACCATGACGTTGAAATCCACAAGAAAAATGAGTTGAAACTACAACAAACCAGCTCAAATCCATATTTTAATTAGTACATTAGGTTAAAAAATAGCATGAAACTATATAAAGTGGGTAAAAATAGTTTATAAATTGTAATAAAATAAAAAATTACTGTATCATTTTGGTTTTTACCCAAATAGTGCAATTTGGACCAAAAATACGTCCAAGATTCAAACGGTGATTGCGGGAGCATCGGGCAACAAAATCACGAACCGTCTGGATCAGGTAACTCTTCATCTCATCCTCTTCAAATTCAGTGGATTACATTTTTTAATTAGGTTCCAATTTTTTAGTTTTTGAGGGCGTAAATTAGGATTTTCGGTGTACGTGGGTCTACTTTGTTAAGGTCGCGTGTACGATGAGGTATATGCACCTGTGTGAACCATAGGGAGCGTGTATCAATCCCTACATGCAACTATGTGAAAATAAGGTCACGTATAGGTACGCAAATGGCCAATAAAAGGTGTTTAACTCAAAAAATTTGATTTGTTTTTGCAGGATGGTCCTGGAATGGAGAGAGCGAGAGCATGAGGAGGTGGATGTAGCTATTGAACGAGATCTGGTGGCTCAAGTGGCTCTAAAAAAATGTGGTTTGTACAAATTTTGGGCTCTCAAAGGAATCAGGGCCCAAGTGAGGTTATTGGATATGTTGGTGGGTTACCTGGACCATGATAGCGAAAGCTTTATCCTTGATGGAAAACCATTGAGGATCGAAGTAGAGGAAATCTACTTCTTGACTAGTCTATCACGTCGAGGGGAGGTTGTGAAACTCAAGTCACGTGGAGCAGGGAGTGGGATGAAGATCGAAGAGTATATCGATGCCCACTGTATAGCAGGGACTCCCAAGGTGGGAATTCAAGTCTCCATCCAGGAAATAAGTAATCTCAGTTTGAATATCATAGTGCTTGTGCTTACCATGATCATAGGTTCGGCCTCATTGCATCAAGAATTGAGACTGCTGATGTTTTACATAGTAGAGTGTGCTTGACCCACTATCTACGACTGGTGTACATCACTGTTGACCAATATGAAAGGTCAGTTGACAGAGTGCAAACAAGGGAGTAAGAAACACTTCGGGTTTTCCTCTATTCTTTGCAGCTTCTTTTTCGAGCGGGTTCCAGGTCTGGGAGCTAGAGTGGAGGTTCTTCCTAGAGGACCACGCGATCCGGCCATGGTACGGTGGATCGAGGTCATGAGACGACAGGGGAGAGCTAGGGTGACCACACCCTACAATGATGATATTTTATTCTGGTGGCGATGACAGATCATTACACTGGATGACTATCCATATGCGGGGATTGATTTCTAAAGAGATCTTGATATGCCACTTCCAACAAGGGCCGCCTATGGTGATATAGGTAAAAAAAAAAAAATTAAATATTTCATTTTTTTTGTATTTTTGTATTTAAGGAACAAAAATATTTTTGGGATGGTGTTTGAATATTAACTCGACACTTGTGTAATCACAGATGTGGGTCCACAACGGCTAGAGGGATTCCTATGACATAGACGGAGGAACCGGGGAGATGAGGCGGTGGGAGGAGAAGTGGAGAGAGTCTTACAAAACGTGCAGGGCAACCTGTCTCATTTGACACAGAGGATTCCTATGGTTCAGGTAGAGGATCTACCTGAAGCCATGCAGCGACAGGTGGTTAGTGTACCTAGAGCATGGGTACGACTCTTTCGGTGTCTCGCAAACACTGTGGTTTTCTACCATGACACACATCTGGCGCCATAGGCGTAGATGTCATGGGATATGTATACCGGTTGTATATGTGTATTGAGGGTTTTAGCCCCAATTTTGTAATATAAACACCATATTTTGAAATATATAAAAAAGGATCTTCGGCTTTACTCATATCTTACAATGTGTACATTGATTTAATGGTTTTCTTTGCTTTGTTAATGTGACAAATGCCAATCTAAAACATGGTTAGCATAGGCATCGGATACATGATTAGAACTCCTAGGAATGTGATAATATGTAATAAAATCAAATTGTCGTTCTAAAAGACATACCCATAGGAATCGACGAAGTAAAGTAGGATCAAGCATGTGGTAACAACCATTCAACTGACATACTACTAACTGGGAATCCAGGTGAACTTCTAAAGAGCGAATTCCATGTGAGATAACATCACGCAAAAGTTCTATGATGGCACTATATTCGGCCACATTATTCGTGGATGGCCCTAGGCATGCACCACCTGAAGACACTAGCAGACCCTCAGGTGAGTAAACCACCCAAGCAGTGGAAGCCAAGTTCCATGTATGATGACTGGCTCCGTTTGTGAATCCTAGGTGGACCGAAGACTCCATTGACATCTACCAACAAAAGGAAAAATTGATAAGCAAGTTAAAGAAAAAAGAAAAGGAGAAAAGAGACATATATACACTAAATTTACATTAGTATACAAAGATTTCCACCCAATACTAGGGCTCAAGCATGGTACCTTTTCAAGTAGAGCCCATTTCTGGGCTTGGACAACTTATTCCCTTCATAATCTTCTAATTCGTAGGCTTCTTTTTCTAGGACAAATCATACGATGTAAGGACCATGACACATGGGTTTAAACTTGCCTGCCCCTAGTGGTTATTTGGCTTGGTCATATAAGATAACCAAGTCACCCTCAGCATACAACTGGGGACAGACAGAATTGTCGTACTGAACCTTGACACATTTCTTGTTTTCCTCGATAGTCGTAAAGGCGTCTCAACGCTGCTCATCAAGAATCACTAGGTGCACAAGGCATCGCTCTAAATCTGAAGTGTCAGGTAGGAGCTCGACTGCCAACTTGAGAGAAGGGATTTTTCATTCAACAGGAAGGATCGAATCCACACCGTGCACTAACTGAAAAGGGGAAAAACTGGTGGCAGTCTTAACCAAGGTTCTGTATGCCCAAAGCATGGGATATAGCATGATGTGCCAATTGGAATTACTCTAACTGATAGTTTTTTTCAAAATGGTCTTGAGAGACTTGTTCACGGCCTCTACTTGCCCATTTTCCTAGGGGGTAATAAGGGAATGAATGACTGTGTCTAAACCCCAGCTTAGATACTAGTTCTAGCATCATTTCATTATGAAAGTGACTGCCATGATCCGTGACAATCTCACTCGGGATACCAAACCAGGCGATAATTTGGTTGAACACGAAGAAGACTGCAATCTTCCCATCGGATTTTATGATAGGCATGGCCTCGACCAACTTAGTAAAGTAGTCAACGACCACAATAATGTGTTGATGCCCCCTAGCCAAAGTTGGGTTGCAATCAATGAAATCTACCCCCCACTTGGTGAAGGAACCAATGATGATGACTGGGTGAAGAGGGGCTGGATGCGAGTTCATTTTCTGAGTGAACACCTGGCAGGGGTGACACTTCTTAACCGCTTCAATACAATCTTTAAAGATAGTGGGCCAAAAATAACCGGCTCACAGAATTTTTTGGGTTGTTGCAAGCCCGAATAGGTGACCACCACAAGCCCCTTTATGGAAATCGTTTACGACTAACTCGGCTTCCTCGTGAATTAATAAACGATGCGATATTATCTACTCCTCGGCGATACAAAGTGTCGCCGACAATGGTATACTTTTTGGCTTGGTATCTAACATGTCGTCGATCATCTAGTGAGAGATGTTGAGAAAACTTCAAGGTTTGAAGATATAAAACAATGTCTCCATACCAGGGATCAGATGACGAGACAAGGAAAATGTGTTCATCTGTCAATGAATCGACATGGATAACATCCTCAACTAATCGTGGAAAATCGGATATTAACTCTGCAAAAACTAGTCATTTCTTGGACTTGGCTGAAGCGAAGTCGAGATCAAATTCTTGTAAGACGACAATCCATTTATTATATTTTCCCCCTATGATACGTCTAGTAAGGACGTATTGAAATGGATTGACATTGGCAACCATCGTATTCTTGCAAAGTAATATATAGTGACGTAAGCATTGGACTGCATGAACGGCAGCCAAAGCTAGCTTTTCAACGTGAGAGTAATTAAGCTCAGGACCGACTAAATTTTGACTGAGATAGTAGATGACGTGCTCATGGAGCTCATCATCCTCCTAAACTAGAACCATACCAATCGTCTCTGCATATGCGGCAATATACAACAGGTAATCTCTACTGTAATCAGGAGATTTCAACAGAAGAGTTGATACCAAGGCTTTCTTCAAAGTGTCAAAAGACTCCTGGGATCGCTCATCCCAGATAAAGGGGGTGTCCTTCTTCAAGAGGCGCATGAAACCCTTAGTAATATTGGCATAATTCACTATGAACCGACGTAGAAAGTTAGCTTTTCCTTGTAAACCTTGAAGTTGTCTAATTGTGCGCAGGGGAGGCAACTGAATTATTGCCTCAACCTTAAGAGGATCTACCATGATCCTGGTCTCAGAAAATAAAAACTCTAAGAGACGACTAGACTTAACGCAAAAGATGCATTTATGAGGGTTTAATCGGATTCTATAGTAACGACATCTTTCAAAAAATAGCCAAAGGTGTATAACATAATCCACTCTCTTGTGAGAGTGAGCAGCAAGATCATCCAGGTAGGCTTCGACTATGTGCTTGAGATCATGAAAAGAGAAAGTCATGGCATGTTGGAAGGTTGCTCCGGTGTTTTCCAGTATGCAAAAGTATCCCAATGACATATAAATGTCGTCTTGTGTTGGCCCTCAAGTTTGATTTGGATTTGGTTATAGCCTGAAAATCCGTCCATAAAAGAAAATATTTTGCTTCCCGCACACTCATCGAGAATCTGATCAATGAAAGGTGTGGGGAAGTTATCTTTAGGACAAGTCTTGTTCAGGTCGTGAAAGTCCATACAAACATGGATGGTTCCTTTCTTTTTATTTATGGGAATAGAATTGGATACCCATTCGGTCAAGGGAACCGGGTAGATGAATCCGACGTTAAGCAGCTTATCCACCTCTACCTTAATAGCAGGGGCCTTCCTAGGATTCACAGCTCTAAGACGTTGTCAAACTGGTTTAGCATCTGGATAAGTTCTAATCTCATGTTCGACAATCCAATGGTCGATCCCTAGCCTCTCTTTGTAGGACCAAGCAAATACATCTAGAAATTCTTTGAAGAGATCGGTGTAGATCAAAATTTCTTCTGGTGAACAATCCACACCTATATTTACGTTCTCAATCTTTCCATGGGTACAAGAGATATCGATCGAGATGGTAGGAGAAATGCTTGCCATATTTCCTTCGGCATAAATGTTGTGCCTATCAAGTGGAACTATGGCATGAATGACTATCTCACTCAGGGAAAGTCATCTTGCTCAATTCTTTCAAGACTTAGGAGAAAATAATATCAATGATGCATGTCATCCCAAGGTCTCTCGAAACCATTCATAGCTTCGAGGATGGCTTAGTCCGAAGGCAAAGTCTCATCTATGCAATCATGCAAACAGGATAACGAGGTGAACCATGCAGGCCTAAGAACTAGATCATCCTCATCTATCTACGAGGTAACAGGATCAGGATCAGTGGAAGAGTCAAGAACAACTTGATACGCAATCTCTCCTATCGATAGTTGCATGGCCATGACAGCATGCAAATATCCTTCACACGACGAAGTTGGAGAAGGTAGGGTCCATGGATCACTAAAATAGGAAGTGCGGAAAGGAATGGACCTCCCTGTAGAAGTGGGCCTACTATACATGGCATAAACGTGGTGAATTGGTGTTGATAAATCGAAAGTACCCATGAGGGAAGAATACATTCTGACACTGATATTCTTAGATGTCGACTGAGAATTGTCGATCATAGGGATCGACGGTCCAACAGATGCATTAGGACTAGAGTACGCAAAGGATAACTGGTTGATAGTCACAATCTCCCCTTGATGAGGAAAACAAAGTACACAGAAGACGGATGATACAATAGTGATCATAGCATAGGTCCAATTGCAACCTAGTAACAGGTTAAAATCGAGAGGTGCATCAACTACCTCTACCTCCACCTCTATCGTCTTCCCACCTAACTGGACTGGAAAGGCGGGGAGAATACCATGAGGGTGGAAGGAATGACTGTTGAATGCATTCAACATGTTCGACGACTCGGAAAGGGCCGGAGAACCAAGAGCTTTCCAACAGACTAGGGACATCACGCAAGTGGTCGCACCTTCATCAATGACTACTCATTTGATAGCATACTTGGAATACTCCATGTGGATTTGGAAAGCCACATGGTAAGGTAAGTGAGGCTTCACATCCATGACATCAAACTTGATAATTTTCAAGCCACTAGGTTCTAGAGCTCCTAAGGCAAAGAGTAAGGCATTCCTCTATGATGGACATATCTGGAGTACCTCCAAAGCCGACATCGCACAAGGGGTTTGGCCTAGATCCTCAACAATAGTGTTATGAACATAAAATATACATAAATAGATATTCATAACATAATAATAGTTAATAAATAATAATTATTAATAATGAACGGTCATGTCTCAAAGGACATGACTATTGGTAAAGGGCACCCCTGCGTGGGTATATAAGCAGGCCCTCATTCTCAATTGTAAACATCTCATTATATATCTATCTTATATATTATTATTCATTTATTGTTTACAGTCCTATATGGATTACTTTGTTATATTCCAAGTATTTTGGATAATTCTTGTGTGAGCGAACTTTGTTCGTCTCATTTGGTATCAGAGCTGCGTTTTTCTGATCGTGGCCTTTGGCCACTCTCTTTATCAGACCTTGTCTGAACCGGCTTTTAGCCAACCCCATCGTCTCAGAGTTTCTCTGATTATCTTGGTCCTTGACCATAATTCGGCTTTTAGCCAAACACAAAATTTTTAGAGTTTCTCTAAATCTCGTCTTTGACCACAGATTGGCCTTTGGCCATTTAAAAATTCAGAAATTCTATTGCAAATAAAAGAAAATAAGAAATCAAGAAAAAACAAATTCCTTGAAGACACAAAAATTTTTTCAAACCAATAGAGTGAAAAAAAGAAATCTGTCCACTCAAATTTGAAGAAAAATTTATATATAATAAAAACAAAAACAAAAAAAACAAAAAAAACACAAAAACAAAAAAAACTAAATATTAGACCGCTGCAAATTAACATTCTGTTGCTGTTATAATAGCTTCCCAGCCACTCAGACCACCAAACTGCCATCAAAATCATTGAAAAAAAAAACACAAAAGCAAAACGCCCACATTAAAATTCAGTCTATTGATGCAATAAGAATATAATTTGTGTAATGTTTACTGCAATTTGAAGAAATTTCCACTGTAAATCTGAAAAACATAACCAAAATTGAAAAAAAAAAAAAATTCAAGATTATTCCAGCTTGCCATAATCCATACGAATTTTAGGTGGGAATTGTTATCCGTTCAACCACCATTTCACCAGCAAACAATTCCTATTCAATACAAACTGCCATCAATTATTCTGTCCTACCTCCGTACGATTCTCTATTTGAAAAATAAATAAAAATTGATTGTGAAATT
>ML845327.1:54440-65242 GCA_009831015.1 Picea engelmannii
CCTAACCATGGCACAAAATCGCATGAAACAACAAGCAGATCAACATCATAGTGAAAGAAGTTTTGAAGTAGGAGATTGGGTGTTTTTAAGACTACAACCATACAAACATATGTCCCTCAAGAAATCCAAGAAGGATAATAAATTATCACCAAAGCACTATGGCCCTTATAAGGTGTTGCAAAAGATTGGTACTATGTCATACAAATTGGAGTTTCCTGCATCTTCACAAGTACACCTAGTTTTCCATGTTTCATGCTTAAAGAAGGTTATAGGTGACAAGATCCCAGTTCAAACTGTATTACCAGAACTTGATGAGGAAGGAAAAATCATATTGGAGCTTGAAGCCATCACTGACACAAGAATTTGCCAGCTGAGGAATAGATTCATTTTGGAGTATCTCATTAAATGGAGGAAACTACCAGCTGAAGATTCCACTTGGGAAGATGAGTCTTTTATACAGAAGCATCAAGAGTAACTCAAGCATTGCGGACAACACTTGTCTCAAGGGGAGGGGCATGTTAAGCCCTAAATAATGGCTCATTACCCCTTAATTGGGGCATATTAAATTAGTAATGTTATTTTATTTATGCCAGCTTTAGTCCATTAGTTGTAATTATACCTCCTACCCTCCTATATATACCAAGGAGACATTTTCATTTGGAATCATCTTGTAATTGTACATTTATGTGGGCATAAGGAGGTTTCCCCCTCGAAGAGGCTTATTATTTGAATTTCTCTCTTTTTCAAGGCGTTGAGTACTTATTCTGAGGTTTTTCTATGCTATATTGAGATTTGGTTCTTAACATGAAATCAAACAAACATTGCAAAAATTTATGCACTATTACTGATAAAAGCATGTTGGTTGTAAGCTTCTTCCTGATTCTCTATATTGGGTATTAATTTTTTATCCACATTTAGCTTATTTTTGTTGGTGCATTGTCTCATCTTCTTTTAATTCCTCCAGTGCATACCCAATTGACAACCTAACATTTGAATTAGTCGAAGTAGCATTCTTACTACACTCAAAACCATATTTCGACATGCAACACACTTGGCTTGAAGTTCTTTAATTTGTCTCTTTTGACTGTGAAAGGTTTCCAATATGAAGGTAGATTCAAAATATTTGATCTCTTCTAGGGAATGCATCCTATTAGTAATTGAGAAAATTGAGTTCATATTATCAGTGATATAATCCTCTTGCCTTCTCAGAATTTTGTATGGCGAACAATCTGCACCTATATTTATGTTCTCAATCTTCCCAGGGGTACGAGAGATATCGATCAATATGGTAGGAGAAATACTCACCACATTTCCTTCAGCATAAATTTCGTGTGTATCAAGTGGAACTACAGCATGAATGACTATCTCACTCAGGGTAGACCGAAAGTCATCTTGCTCGATTCTTTCAAGACTTGGGAGAAAATAAGATCGATGATGCATGTCATCCCAAGGTCTCTCGAAACCATTCATGGCTTCGAGGATGGATTCGTTCGAAGGCAAAGTCTCATCTATGCAATCATGCGAACAAGATAACGAGGTGGCCCATACATGCCTAATAACTGGATCCTCCTCATTCGTCTGCGAGGTAAAAGGATCAGGATCTGTGGAAGAGTCAAGAACAAATTGATACACAATATTTGTTGTCGATAGTGGCATGGCCATGCCAGCATGCAAATTTCCTTCACATGACGAATTCAGAGAAAGTAGGGTCTATGGATCACTAAAATAGGAAGTGCGGAAAGGAATGGACCTCCCTGTAGAAGCGGGCTTGTTAGACATGGCGTAAACGTGGTGAATCGGTGTCGAGAAGTCGAAAGTACCCATGAGGGAAGAATACATTTCGACACTGATATTCTCAATTGTCGGTTGAGAATTGTCGATCACGGGGATCGACGGTCCAAAAGATGCGTTAGAAATAGAGTACGCAAAGGATAACTAGTTTACAATCACGATCTCCCCTTGATGAGGAAAACAAAGTACATAGAAGATGGACGATATCACAACAACCATAGCATAGGTCCAATTGTGACCTAGTAATAGGTTATAATCGAGAGGTGCATCAACTACCTCTACCTCCACCTCTACCGTCTTCCCACCTAACTAGACCGGAAAGGCAGGGATAATACCATGAGGGCGGAAGGAATGACTGTTGAATGCAGTCAACATGTTTGACAACTTGGAAAGGGCCGTAGAACCGAGAGATTTCCAACAGACCAGGGACATCACGTAGGTGGCAACACCTTCATCAACGACTGCTCGTTTGATAGTATACTTGGAATACTCCACGGGGATTTGGAAAGCCACATGGTAAGGTACGAGAGGCTTCACATCCGTGATGTCAAACTTGATAATTTTTTAGCCACTAGGTTCTAGAGATCCTAAGGCAGAGAGTAAGGCATTCCTCTATGATGGAAACATCTGGAGTACCTCCAAAGCCGACATCGCGCAAAGGGTTTGGCCCAAATCCTCAACAATAGAGTATTTTTGGGCGGCTCTAGCATTAGGGTTGTGGGTAGAGCGCTTAAGTACTCCTTTCAGAATACGAGGTGGTGGCTCTGGTTTCTCAATCTGTAAGTTCATCTCCAGAGGGGGAGGAGGAGCTTCTAGACTGGTACTAGCTTTTGAAGAGCTATAATCTCGAGAGCGGGTGGATATATCTATTTTTTCATCGACCATATTGATACAAACACGGTCACCATCTTGCGACAGTGGGTTTTGACTTCCACCGGACGCATTTTCGGCGTTTGAAGAGCTTGAGGCTAAGTGTTGGTTGTGTGGGAATGGATTTGTCAGCACAGCGGGCGGTAGATTTAAAAGCCTCATAGCCTCCATGAGTTTTGGGCATAAATGTGTAAGGTAGTCATCGGTACAAAGTTTACAAGGAAACTTCACCTTACGTTTCTCTTTCTTTCCCTCTCTAGCATTATCATTGTGTCTCCCATTATTGTCTTTGTCCTTAGGTTTATTGTTATTCTTCCCACCCTTATGATTTTTTCGACCTTTCCTTTTATTCCCATCTGGTTGTTGGTCACCATTTGGGTTCTTCGACGATTGCACAGAATGTACATCCACCGATTGGGTGGGTTTGGAGGATGCAAATGAAGCTAACCCTCCGGTAGACTTCATTGCCGAGTCTGTGGAATTTACATTGGAGAACCCTATAATGCCATCGGCATGAGGTCCGGGATTCTATCTAGGATCCTGATTTGGTCACGGTGCGTCCGGAAGAAGGTGATATAACATCCCAGACTGAGTGTATATCAAATCAAGTTGTTGGGCTCTAAAGATAGATTATTTCTCATTGAAGACCCTGGAAGTAGCAACATCCTTCGAGATAGGAGGGTGCAAAGACTTTAGGAACCATTCTAGAAGAAAGGTCAGGGGTATAGGAGTCTTAATCAACCGCTTCCGTCTACGGCATTCCTGGATATGATTCGAGATGTGAGTGTCAATACCCTGGTGTAGAGTCGACAAAAGTTCAAGGCCAGCATTGTAACGAATGGGCAATTGAAAGTGGTTGAGAAAGGCTAGCACCAACTGATGGAATGACCCGTATGTCCCCTTAGGTATCTCAATATACCATTGTGACGTAACTCTAATGAGAGGTGTGTTGGAATAATCGTAATCTAATAGAATCATGGTTCAAAGAATTCGATGAGCACTAGGGTCTTCACCATTCTTACCTTCAAACTTTGGAATGTCTGATGGAAGTTTGGTGGGGATAGGGGGCCATGTGGGATCATGACTCACCGAGTCGTTCATTAACTTAGACAAGTCTGGCAGATTAAGCGTGGCCAGAAAAGGGAGATGGGGTTGCGAAATATGGCCCCACCCTCCTGCGAAATATTGTGCGTTGGGAACTGCATTCCATCCACAATTCTGGTAAGGACCAAAACCCTCTCCGGAATTATAAGGACCTCCTCTAGGTTGATTCATATAATATGGGTTGGGCATCATTCCAGCAGGAATGTTCTGATAAGTATTATGAAAATTCCCCCGGCCGGATTAGATTCGAGCTGAGGGTTTTGAAAATTGCCCCCAACCAGATTAGATCCGGGTTGGGGGTTGCCCAAAGTGTAATACTGACCTCCTCCAGGTCGGAATCCAGAGGATTGAAGTGGATTCGTCATGCAAAAATTATTTGTCGACATTGACACCAAGTGGATAGGGATGTAAGGCGAAGCTTGTCTGCCAGTTGGGTTGTTCCATCCAGTTGTAGAAGGATTAGACCTGGGGTTAAGAAAAGGGGCACTTCCTAAATTAGGATTCGTTTGGGGAATATGAGAACCACCAAACGGAAAAGGAGTGTAAGTAGGTGTAGTTCCCCCAAGTCCAAGGCTAGCATTGGGGCCAGCAGCTAGGATAGCAGTTGAAAACTGTGATGTGAAGTTAGGCATACCATAAGAAAATGGACTAGAAGCCATAGGGATGGACTGAACATTGTAACCCAGTGAGTGACTGAAACCCCCAAAAGGGTTCGATGCAAGAGATGAAGCAATAACTACAAGCCGAGCCATAGTACTAGTATAAGCCTCTGACACTACAACTATAGCGGTCGCAGGAGTCAAAGGGGTGCCATTAACTATAGTGGGTATGGGAGTTGAAGAACTCCCAGTGTTATGAAGACTAGACTCAGTACTCATTCTTGTGGAACCACAAGTCTGAAAGGTGGATGTGTGTGTACCACTTCTACAAACTCTATGCCATCGTCGATCATCTAGCAAGAGATGTTGAGCGGACTTCAAGATTTGAAGATATAAAACAATATCTCCATACCAGGGATCGGATGACGAGACAAGGAAAATGTGTTCATATATGAACGAATCGACATGGATAACATCCTCGTCTAATCATGGAAAATCGGGTATTAACTCTGCAAAAACTAGTGATTTCTTGGACTTGGACGAAGCGAAGTCGAGATCAAATTCTTGTAACATGAAAATCCATTTATTATATTTCCCCCCTATGATACATCTAGTAAGGACGTATTGCAATGGATTGACATCGGAAACCATCATAGTCTTGCAAAGTAATATATAGTGATGTAAGCATTAGACTGCATGAACGGCAGCCAAAGCTAGCTTTTCAACGTGAGAGTAATTAAGCTCAGGACCGACTAAATTTTGATTGAGATAGTAGACGACGTGCTCATGGAGCTCATCATCCTCCTAAACTAGAACCATACCAATCGTCTCTGCATACGCGACAATATACAACAGGTAATCTCTACTGTAATCAGGAGATTTCAGTAGAGGACCCGATACCAGGTCTTTCTTCAAAGCGTCGAAAGACTCCTAGGATCGCTCATCCCAGATAAAGGGGATGTCCTTCTTAAAGAGGCGCATGAAACAATTAGTAATATTGGCATAATTCACTATGAACCGACGTAGAAAGTTAGCTTTTCCTTGTAAACCTTGAAGTTGTCTAATTGTGCGCGGGGGAGGCAACTAAATTATTGCCTCAACCTTAAGAGGATCTACCATGATCCCAGTCTCAGAAAATAAAAACCCTAAGAGACGACCAGACTTAATGCAAAAGATGCATTTATGAGGGTTTAATCGGATTCTATAGTAACGACATCTTTCAAAAACTAGTCGAAGGTGTATAACATGATCCACTCTCTTGTGAGAGTGAGCAGCAAGATCATCCAGGTAGGCTTCGACTATGTGCTTGAGATCGTGAAAAGTGAAAGTCTTGGCACGTTGGAAGGTTGCTCTGGYGTTTTCCGATATGMAAAAGTACCCCAATGACATATAAATTTCCTCTTGTGTTGGTCCTCAGGATTGATCTGGATTTGGTTATAGCCTGAAAATCCRTCCATAAAAGAAAATATTTCTCTTCYCGCACACTCATCGAGAATCTGATCAATGAAAGGCATGGGGAAGTTATCTTTAGGAAAATCCTTGTTCAGGTTGTGAAAKTCCATACACACAYGGATGGTTCCTTGCTTTTTATTTACGGGAATAGGATTGGATACCCATTCGGTCAAGGGAACCAGGTAGATGAAGTCGGCGTTAAGAAGCTTCTCCACCTCTACCTTAATAGCAGGGGCCTTCCTAGGATTCATAGCTCTAAGAYRTTGTTGAACTGGTTTAGCATCTGGATAAGTTCTAATCTCATGTTCGACAATCYGAGGGTTGATCCTTGGCCTCTCTTTGTATGACCAAGCAAATACATCTCGAAATTCTTTGAAGAGATCGGTGTAGATCATAATTTCTTCTGGCGAACAATCCACACCTATATTTACGTTCTCAATCTTTCCAGGGGTATGAGAGATATCGATCGAGACGGTAGGATAAATACTCACCATATTTCCTTCAACATAAATGTCGTGCGTATCAAGTGGAACTACGACGTGAATGACCATCTCACTCATGGAAAGTCATCTTGCTCAATTCTTTCAATACTTGGGAGAAAATAATATCGATGATGCATGTCATCCCAAGGTCTCTCAGAACCATTCATGGCTTCGAGGATGGCTTAGTCCGAAGGCAAATTCTCATCTATGAAATCATGTGAACAAGATAATGAGGTGAACCATACAGGCCTAAGAATTGGATCATCCTTGTCTGTCTACGAGGTAACAGGATCAGGATCGACGGAAGAGTCAAGAACAACTTGATACGCAATCTCTCCTGTCGATAGTGGCATGGCCATGACAGCATGCAACTGTCCTTCACATGACAAAGTTGGAGAAGGTAGGGTCCATGGATCACTAAAATAGGAAGTGCGGAAAGGAATGGACCTCCCTGTAGGAGCAGACCTGCTAGACATGGCATAAACGTGGTGAATCAGTGTTGAGAAATCGAAAGTACCCATGAGGGAAGAATACATTCCGAAATTGATATTCTCATTTGTCAGCTGAGAATTGTCGATCATAGGGATTGACGGTCCAATAGATGCGTTAGGACTAGAGTACGCAAAGGATAACTGGTCGATAGTCACAATCTCCCCTTGATGAGGAAAACAAAGTACATGGAATACAGACGATACAACAGTGACGATAGCATAGGTCCAATTGAAACCTAGTAACAAGTTATAATCGAGAAGTACATCAACTACCTCTACCTCCACCACTATCATCTTCCCACCTAACTGGACCGAAAAGGCGGGGAGAATACCATGAGGGCGCAAGGAATGATCGTTGAATGCATTCAACATGTTCGACGACTCGGAAAGGGCCGGAGAAATGAGAGATTTCCAACAGACCATGGACATCACACAAGTGGTCACACCTTCATCAATGACTAGTCGTTTGATAGTATACTTGGAATACTCCACGTGGATTTGGAAAGCCAGATGGTAAGGTAAGCGAGGCTTCACATCCATGACGTCAAACTTGATAATTTTCAAGCCATTAGGTTCTAGAGCTTCTAAGGCAAAGAGTAAGGCATTCCTCTGTGATGGACATGTCTGGAGTACCTCCAAAGCTGACATCTCACAAGGGGTTTGGCCCAGATCCTCAACAATAGAGTAGTTTTGGGTGGCTCTAGCATTAGGGTTGTGGGTAGAGTGCCTAAGTACTGCTTTCGGAATACGAGGCAGTGGCTCTAGTTTCTCAATCTATAAGTTCGTCTCTGGAGGGGGAGGAGGAGCTTCTAGACTGGTACTATCTTTTGAAGAGCTATAATCTCAAGAGTGGGTAGCTATATCTATTTTCAGGTCAACCATATTGATACAAACATGGTCACCATCTTGCAACGGTGGGTTTTGACTTCCACCGGATGCATTTTCGGCATTCGAAGAGATCGAGGCTAAGTGTTGGTTGTGTGGGAATGGATTCGTCAGCACAGCGGGTGGTATATTTAAAAGCCTCATAGCCTCTATGTGTTTGGGGAATAAATGCGTAAGGTGGTCATTGGTACAAAGTTTACAAGGAAACTTCACCTTACGTTTCTCTTTCTTTCCCTCTCCAGCATTATCATTCTGTCTCCCATTATTGTCTTTGTCCTTAGGTTTATTGTTGTTCTTCCCACCCTTACAATTGTTTTGACCTTTCCTTTTATTCCCATCTGGTTGCTGGTCACCATTTGGGTTCTTCGACGATTGCATGGAATGTACATCCACCGATTGGGTGGGTTTGGAGGATGCAGATGAAGCTGACCCTCCGACAGACTTCGTTGCCGAGTCTGTGGACTTTACATTGGCGGACCCTACAATGCCATCGGCATGAGGTCCGGGCTTCTGTCTAGGATCCTGATTTTGTTGTGGTGCGTCCGGAAGTATGTGATATAACATCCCAGACTGAGCATATATCAAATCGAGTTGTTGGTCTCTAAAGATAGCTTCTTCCTCATTGAAGACCCTGGAAGTAGAAACATCCTTCAATATAGGAGGGTGAAAAGACTTTAGGAACCATTCTAGAAGAAAGATTGAGGGTATAGGAGTATTAATCAACCGCTTACGTCTACGCCATTCCTAGATATGATCTGAGATGTGAGTGTCAGTACCCTGGCGTAGAGTCGAAAAAAGTTCAAGGCCAACATCGTAACAAATGGGCAATTGAAAGTAGTTGAGAAAGGCTAGCACCAACTGATGGAATGACCCGTATGTCCCCTTAGGTAGCTCAATATACCATTGTGACACAACTCCAATGAGAGTGCATTGGAATAATCATAATCTAATATAATCATGGTTCAGAGAATTCGATGAGCACCAAAGGTGAAAAGTAGTGACGTGATCACCAGGGCCTTCACCATTCTTACCTTCAAAATTTGGAATGTCTAACAAAATTTTGGTGGGGACAGGGGGCCATGTGGGATCATGACTCACCGGGTCGTTCATTAACTTAGACAAGTCTGGCAGATTAAGCATGGCCAGAAAAGGGAGATGGGGTTGCGACATCTGGCCCCACCCTCCCGTGAAATATTGTGCGTTGGGAACTGCATTCCATCCAGAATTCTGGTAAGGACCAAAACCCTGTTCGGAATTATAAGGACCTCCTCCAGGATGATTCATATAAGATGGGTTGGGCATCATTCTAGCAGGAATGTTCTGATAAGGATTATGAAGATTACCCCCGGTCAGATTAGATCTGAGCTGAGGGTTTTGATAATTGCCTCCAATCAGATTGGATCCGGGTTGGGGGTTGCCCAAAGTGTAAGATTGACCTCCTCCAGGTGGGAATCCGGAGGATTGAAGTGGATTCGTCATGCCAAAAGTATTTTTTGAAATCAGCACCGAGGGGATAGGGATGTAAGGTGAAGCTTGTCTGCCAGCTGGGTTGTTCCATCCAGCTGTAGAAGGATTAGACCCGGGGTTAAGAAAAGGGACACTTCCTAAATTAGGATTCGTTTGGGGAATATGAGAACCACCAAACGGAAAAGGAGTGTAAGGAGGTGTAGCGCCCCCAAGTCCAAGGCTAGCGTTGGTGCCAGTAGCTACGATGGAAGTTGAAAACTGTGACATGAAGTTAGGCATGCCATAAGAAAATGGACTAGAAGCCATCGGGATGGACTGAACATTGTAACCCGGCGAGTGACCAAAACCCCCAAAAGGGTTTGATGCAAGAGATGAAGCATTAACTACAGGTCGAGCCATAGTACTGATATAAGCCTCTGGCACTGCAACTGTAGCGGTTGCAGGAGTCGAAGGAGTGTCATTAACTATAATGGATATGGGAGTTGAAGAAATCCCAGTGTTCCGAAGACTAGACTCAGTACTCATCTTTGTGGAACCACAAGTCTAAAACGTGGATGTGTGTGTACCACTTCTACAAACTCTACGCCTTTTAGAAGGCAAGAACCCGAAATCCGGTGGTAACTGTAGCAACCGACGGGACCGTCAGGGAGGCTGGTCCGACTCCACGACGACTTATGAATCTAAAAAATACAAATATATCCTAAAGCCAACTAGTAATCAAAGAGTATACCAAAAATTCAAACGGCCAATATGCATGCAAACGGGCTAAAGTGGTTGAGTGGCCTCCCTCGCTAAAGAAGGTATGCCTCATCCAAGAGGGACTTGAGACTCCCTACTAAATTTTGGAGGTAAAAGAATCAGTTATAGAGACCCTCGTGGGCTTAACAACCAGTCAATCGGATCCCCCCAAAGAGGTAATCCTCCATAAAGGTTGTGTGTTGTCCGACCTCTATCTAACCCAGGATACAAGCAGAATAACCCCTGTAAGTAACCCATGAGATACCTAAGTCAAGCAAATAATAACCCATTGTATAACCGATGCATAGGCGAGCAGTTGTAAGTCCGGATCACCATATGGGCAGGGGAGCAAAGCCGGAAACCTTGAAAGAACCGCCTCTCATAGAGGTATGGGTACTAGCAAGATCCCCAAATATGAATAAATCCATAGAAATATCTCTGACGCTAGGCGAGTATCCAGGGGTTATCCCTTCAACTAACTTCACGCGACCTCGTGATTAACTCTGGTGTGAGCAAAGCCTCCTGATATTACCAATTATACAATGGACTTCTCAACTCCTTGTCTCAGACACATATGTTGATTTAATTGCCTTGGAGAATTTTACTCATAAAATCCTATTCCAAGGCACTAAATCCTAAGCTAGTCTGTGCACCCTAAAAATAAAATCGTGACTAATCAATTTTAGTTTAAAGCGTAAATTTTATTTGTCATGATTACTCAAAAGGGTATGGAAGCGAAACTCATGATGTTATGACTCTACAAAAGATAAATATGAATACAATGCAAAGTCTACCTTTAACTTTTCAATGAATGATATCCTAATAAAAACAGTACAATTTTCAATTTCAACTCTGCAATTCAGAAGTAAAATGCAATCTTTCGCTAAATGTACTAAGCTAATGATAAAGGTTCAAAGACAAAA
>ML845328.1:0-19950 GCA_009831015.1 Picea engelmannii
TCCAAGTAGCTTCCTTTAGGGGTTATCTTCTGACTGTTTTACCCAACTTCTTTCTTTTAGGGCTAACCCACTCTCAACTAATTTTCCCACTTACAACCACTTTATCCACAAATAGTAAACTCACCACTTCTAGTTGCAACTAATTTATTCTTAATTATTTTCTTATTGCAACAACTTAACTCATGATTAAGTCCTAGTTACAACCACTTTGACTAGTAAACTTTTTCTAGGACATTCTAGAATAAATTGACTTCTTTGACCTTCTAGGGGATTCTAGATAACTCATGAGGGTTCTCCAACTTCACTAAGCCATATCTCCTCAACCATGAGGAACTATGAGACGTACCACATATCACTAGAAACGACATGACATGTACTCTCCATATAAAATAGTCTCACCTGCAAATTAACTGATATTCATTACATTATTCCTCAAACAAACTTGGGTTCCCTAACAATACTACTGGGGATATTGGAATTTTCTACTAGACTTGCTTCAAGGGTTGACATCAATGACAACCAACCCAATTAATCAACAATACCCCCCTTTGGAATTGATGGCAACACTCTGATGCAACACTGAAGCCATGCCACTCATGTTCACCCTATGACCATTGCTCCCCTTGGAATCATGCCTCTGTGTTATCTCTCCATGCATCTAATGAATATCTCACCCTTTGACATCAATGGTAAAGGTAACTTCCCGTTGGGGCTACTCCCCTTGACTGAACTCCCCCTGGGGATGCTCCCCCTAATTGAACTTTCCTCTATCCTCTTCATAGTGCTTCCTCTTGTAAATCTAAGACATATTAGAATAACATTCAAAGGTCATTGTGGGGCATAAACTATGCCAAGTTTTTGGTGAAGATACTCAAAATATTCCCTTGGAAGTGATTTTGTAAAGATGTCCGCAATCTCATCTTTTGTTCAAATATATTCAACTCGAATATTCTTCTCAGCAACCTATTCCCATAGAAAATAAAACTTTATTGGAATGTGCTTCTCCTTGGAGTGCATCACCGAATTCTTTGATATACTGATGGCACTTATGTTATCACAATATATCAAAATGTGCTCACCATACTCAACCTGTATATCTGTCAATGTTTGTTTCATCCATAGGACCCATGTACAACATGTTGCTGCTGCAATATACTCTGCTTCGACTGTAGACAATGATACTGATGATTGTTTCTTTCTTATCCAAGATACCAAACACTCACCCAAGTAGAATGCTACTCCACTTGTACTTCTTCGGTCATCAATGAAACCTGCCCAATCTGCATCTGTGTAGGCATAAGTGATAGATTCTTTCCTTTTGCATACCACAATCCAAACTCTTACGCACCCTTGAGATATCTAAATATCCTCTTAAATTCCAAAACATGTGATTCCTTTGGTGCTGCTTGAAATCGTGCTACCTGTCCAACTGCCTGCATCACATCTAGTTTAGAAGATGTCACATAAAGTAAGTTTCCAATCATTGACCTGTACTTCCTCTGATTTGTATCCTTTGAATCATCATCTTTAATTAACTTGCAACTGGTTTGCATAGGAGTACCGACTGGTTTGGAATCTTCCATTTTGAACCTCTTTAGCATTTCTCTGATATACTTGGTCTGAGAGATAAAAATGCCTTGGTTGCTTTGACATATTTGAAGACCCAAAAAGAAAGATAATTCTCCAAGTAATGACATTTAGAACTCATCTTTCATATCCTTTGCAAATTTCTGTCTCATCATGTCATCATCACTTCCAAAGACAATATCATCAACATAAAATTCAATTAATAAAATACTATCTTGATTTACCTTGATGTAGAGGTTGTTGTCGACATTCTCCTTTTTGAACCCTTGTTGTTGTAAGTATCTGTCCAGTCTAGAATACCATGCTCTGGGGGCCTATTTGATACCATACAAGGACTTCTTCAACCCACAAACATACTTTTCATTCCCTGACAATTGAAATCCTTCTAGTTTCTCAATGTAGATTTCTTCCTCTAGATATCCATTTAGGAAGGCTGATTTCATGTCAATCTGATACAAATTGATATTTTTGGAGCATGGATAAGCAAGGATCAATCTAATTTCTTCCATTCTAGCAACCAGAGCAAACTTCTCTTCAAATTCTATACCTTCAACCTGAGTGTATCCTTTACATAACAATCTTGTTTTGTTCCTGGTAACCTATCTATCTTCGTTTAATTTGTTTATGAAGACCCACTTTGTACCAATCACATTCTTGTTCCTTGGCCTTGGAACTAGTTCCCAAGTGTCATTCTTCTCTATCTGATATAACTCTTCATCCATGTATTTTATCCAAAATTCATCCTTTTTGGCTTCTTAAAAAATTCTTGGCTCAATTGTAGATAATAGTGCTAGGTGCAGTTGTTTTGGTGAATGATTTATTCTTCTAGTTTCAACTCCTACATCTTTATTCCTGATAATATGATTTGATGGATGGTTCTTCCGTATTCGTCTGCTAGGTGTCTTTGGAGGTACTTGAATATCTTTCTTTTATTTCTCTTCTGCTTCTAACTGCTCTTCTTCATCTTCCTCTTTTGCTACTTCTTCTTCCTTTGCTTCTAGTTGGTCCAACTAGATCAGTGTGCACAATTTACAACAATTTTGTTGTAGAGTATTCTATTGACTTGAAACTGGTCTTGATTTGCTTACCTTGTTGAAAATGCTTGCACAATGTGTTGGTTGGCTTCATGATCTGGGGAATTTCTCTGACCGCTTCCTTTTTGCTGACCTTGACAAGGTTATCGAAATTTATGTGACCCATTCTTTTGTGCCATAGCCAAAATTCATCTTTCTTTCCTAAACAACATTTTTCATTTCCAATTTCACTTAGTACATATATGTTGCTTGAAGTTCTCGTAGTTTTCACCACCACTCTGCCTGAATATGTTTTTCTTATCTCACATTTTTGTGAATAAAACACAAGTTTGTGACCTTGGTCACAGATTTGACTTACACTCAGAAGATTGTGTTTCATATCTTCCATTAATAAAACATTTTCTGCCTTGGTATCCTTATTTCCAATCCTGACCATGCCTCTTCCAATGATTTTGGTTGACTCATCGTTTCCAAAAGAGACTGACCTATCTCTTTCCTTTCTCAAGCTTAGAAACCTATCCTTATCACCTGTCATGTGATTTGAACAACCACTATCAACATACCAACCACATTTCTTGTGTTTATATTTTAGAGAAAGTGTGCATTCTTTATTGTTGTACTGATTCTGCTTTCGTATCCATATTATTTGAGGTTCCTGTCTGTGACTGTGGTTCTTCTGTTGTGATTCTCTTGGAGGAACTGTCATTCTACAATGTTTGTCCATGTTCCCAAAGTTATTGCACTTGTAGCATTATGTCTTAGTACTAAAGGATTCAAACCTATTGTAGCTTCTACTTTGTGTTTCACTAGGCCTTATTGAATAACCATTTCGTGTATAACTTTCATGGTTGTCTCTGTTCCTGTTATTTTCTCTACAATTTATAGCCTTATGTCCAAAATTGTTACATGAATAACATAATCCAAGAAAATAAGTCTGATACCTGGGATTTGTAGATATTTTGAAATGAGTTACTCTTCTGAACCCTTCTTCTTCTTGAGGCCTCCTTGTTTCTGTCTGTTGCTGATTCTGAAATCCAAATCTTCTGGATGGAGGAGTGTCTCTATGATATTCCTTGTAAAACTTCTTGTCTTCTTTCTCCTTAGGAGATCCTATGACTGTTTCTGTGTAGCTTCTTGGTTTAGTTTCTTGATTTGTTGCTTTGGATCTTGATCCCTTTTCTATCTGGTTATATCATAGTCTGGACTTGTCATGATTTGGCCTTTGACTGCTAATAATCTCATCCAAAAATTTGGAGTTGTTCCGCATGTTTTTATTTTGAATATATTTTCTCAATATGACAATCTCTGCTTCCAAATTTCCAATGATCCAGTCTCTTTCTTCTAACTGTTCTCTAAGTGTTCTTTCAAATCTATTGTATTCCTCTACTTGGATTTTTAATTTAGTGATCATCTGCCCTAGTTCTTCAAAGTTTTAATTCTGAGATCCTCTTTTTTCTTTTAGTTCTGCCTAAAGTGACTTCTTTTTATTCTTTTCTTTTTTTATAACTTCTATGGCACTCAACAATTATTATCTGTAGTCAACTTCTGCCTCTTCATATTCTTCTTCGAAGCCCTCTTCATCGAAATCTTCTACTGCCATGAATATGACCATTTCTATATCATTATCACTGATTTCATCTTCGTTTGATGAGGAACTGTCTTCTTTGTTGCAAAGGCTTTTCTTGAAAAATTTCTTTTTGGTTCTTTTGCCTTTGTATGTTTGTTTACTCTTAGAATCATATTCTTCATTTATTTTATTTTTCTTATGGGAAAATTTATTAGAAAAATGACCAATACCATCACAATTAAAAGAAATCAATGGAATCTTACCTCTATATTTTTGTTTCCCATTTTTGGTCTTCTGACGAAGTTGGCTACTTCTTCATCGTCTTCTGAGATGTCACTGCTGCTACTATTTGACTTTGCCTTTTGCTTTCTATTTTTATTTGTTTTCTTATATGCTTTAAATGTTTCTTCCTTTGTAACTAGATTTTCTTGCTCTGTTCTCATCTCATAAGTTATGAGTGTCCCATGCAACTCATCCATGGTCAATGTAGCTAGATCCTCTCTTTATTCTAGTGCTAAGAAATTTTAATCAAACCTCATCGGTAGGGATCTCAATAACTTTTTGACAATGACCTGTTTATTTACCTCATCTCCCAGACCTTTGATACTATTTATTACTTCATCAACTTGTATAAAGTAGGAATCCATGTTTTCATCTTCATTCATCTTCAATTGTTCAAATTTTACTTTGAAAAATTGAAGTTTAGCTTCCTTTACTTTCTCATCTCCTTCGAATATATTCTTTAGTTTGACCCAGATATATTTTACAGAGTCACAATGCATACCTTTGGTGTATATTGATTTAGTCAAACCATTCAAAAGTGAACTTGTGGATCTTGAATTATTTTCTTCAAGTTTCTTTCCATCTTTATCTATTGGAGGAATAATTGGTGCTTTGTATCTAGCTACTACTGATCGCCAAACATAAAATCCTAGTTCTTGTATGTGTGTCTTCATTATTTTTCTCTAGAAAGAATAATATTCCCCATCAAACTGAGGTATCCCAATATTAGAGTAATCCATGATCTCCTTCTAGTGGTTGAATTGTCTTTTGAAGGACATGATCTGATACCAATTGTTGGATTATTGATAGTGGGGTGAATCAATAATAAAGAATTTTATTCATTTTTAACCACAGTATATAAGTTTTGTTAACTTTATGATCAATTTACCAATATCATTCAACAAGTTTAGAATAAATAAAACATGAACAATGAGCAATCATACACATACACAATAAACCAATATTTTTACGTGGAAACCCATTGCAGGAGAAAACCACATAATGATTTTTCTTATATGTCTTTAAGAAGTACATTCATTGGAAGCACCAACTTATTCTGTTTTCCAACTGCAACTGGAAGGAGGATCCATCCCCCTATATTTCCAGGCTACAACTTGAGGGAAGCTCCAACTCCCCATTTCTTTTGCTCCAACTAGTAGGAGGCTACAAATCCCTAGGTTCTGTGGCTACAACTAGAAGGTGGCTACAACCACCTATCCTTGACCCATCCAACCACCTTGAAATATAAGTGACAAATAATTGATGAAACCATTGTCACAATATGCCATTGTAAACATGTACCATTCTGTACCAACAACCTGTAGTCAACCTGTGCTAATAACCTGTAGTCAACCTGTACCAATAACCTGTAATCAACCTGTACCAATAACCTTTACCAACATATACAAACAACTTGTACCAATATGTACCAACAACTTGTAGTCAACCTGTGCCAATAACCTATACCAACATATACCAACAACCTATACCAATAATATCCTCAACATATCATATCTGGTAACATAGATCTCATACCCAATACTACAAGAATACAACTCAGACCATGTGCAACCATGTCTCTCTAGTCATGTGCCATACATGTGAATACAATCATAATCATGCATAATAAACCCTCACACCAACCATACATCAAAATCTCACTGTTATGCAACCTCAAACTTTACCAAAAACTTAAGCAACACACCTCAACCAAAATCCCTCAACCATGTACCAAGAAATACAAGATATGCCTCAACAATCAACCCAACAAGATATACCAATGATAAAACCAAACATACCAGCACTGTATTTCTGTAGATTTGTCTTAAACAATATGTTCCATACAACCAACAATCTATCTAGGGTAAATCCTCAATCTCCCATAACCATATCTCATGTAAACAACAATATACAACTACACATAAGAATATAACTTACCTTTTGAACCTGTAGATACATTTGTTGTATCTGATCACTTTTGAACTTCCTGTAGCCTTTGCTCAACCTCTACAGCCTGAAACACACCTCAAACCTTAGTTCTGGTAGTGCCTCGCATGATGCAGGTGAGGTGTCCAGCGAGGCCTCGCATGACAGGCTCTACTCAATCTGTGGGGTTTCCTCGCAGGACGTCTACTTGGTCACCCACGGGGATGACCCTAACTAGGGTTTTTTGCGATCTTTTTGCACTCCACTATGACCACAATTTTTTTATGTCACACTACCTTCGCTTCCTCAGACTTGCACAACTTTAGATGTATCAATGAGTACTTGCAATAAACCTTTCACAACAATATATTTTCAATGTGCTCAATTATGTGATAATAAGAGACCCTTTCTCTCTTATTTATACTCTCCAAGTAGCTTCCTTTAGGGGTTATCTTCTCACTATTTTACCCAACTTCATTATTTTATGTCTAACCCACTTTCAACTACTTTGCCCACTTACAACCACTTTATCCACAAATAGTAAACTCACCACTTCTAGTTGCAACTAATTTATTTTTAATTATTTTATTATTGCAACAACTTAACTCATTATTAACTCCTAGTTACAACAACTTTGACTAATAAACTTCTTCTAGGAGCTTCTAGAATAAATTGAATTCTTTGACCTTCTAGGGGATTCTAGATAACTCATGAGGGTTCTCCAACTTCACTAAGCCATATCTCCTCAACCGTGAGGAACTACGTGGCATACCACATATCACCGAAAACAACACGACATGTGTTATCTATTTAGAATAGTCTCACCTACAAATTCACTGATCTTCATTACATTATTCCTCAAACAAAATTGGGTTCCTTAACCATATTGTTGGGGATACTAGAATTTGCTACCATACTTGCTTCAAGGGTTGACATAAATGAAAACAAACCCAATTAATCAACATCGACAATATGATAAAACCTCTCCCATAATGGGAAACACACTAAATGCATGCCATACACCATACATGGATCTATTGTATGACTCTTTATAGAGTGGCAGTAGGTTTCTTGGGATTTTTTCATTGACAGTAATACCTTCTAAAGGGATAAGTTGAACATTCACATTGGTAGGGGGCTTGGATAGTTTTTGTTTTCATAGAGATTTTCTCTCCCAGTGACATGACCACCATTTGCACTCTCTAAGTCTGAGGAATATTTCGAATTCAAGGATATTTGGATGGTTAACTTACAATGCTTCTTTTCTTTGATGATACTTAGAGGAAGGGTTGAATATGTGTGCACTCCACAATTCCTATGGGGTTTGCAACAATGGTAGGGGGAAAAGGTCCAATAATCAGAGGGAATCCATCACATTGATAATGTTTCATCGGTTCTTCAATGTTTTGTATTTGGAGTAACCACACATCAATAACGATTCATAGTAAAACTGCAAAATATCCATATACCTTTGAATTTGTTGCTCTACTAGAAGATGGAAAATCACAATTTGCAAGAAAACGTTGTTTTTGGGGCTCATTAGGTCATGATCGGGGTTTGTTGCACATATTTATTCCAATTACAACCCTTCAACATTTGTCTCCAATATAAGGATGATTGATATTAGGATCTAAAGATTGGGAATCACTACAAGGAGAACACCTTCTAGTAGAGGTTTTTGCGGAGCTTTTTTGTGTTACAAAATTTGGAAAAAAATTCAAAAAAAGCTCTGCTACAACCTCTTCTTTTGGCTGTAGAGGTTTTAATGGATGTTCCATATAACTAAAATAATTTGGGCGGGTGGAGGTTGTAACAGATGTTTTTTTTTTTGGTCAAAATGCATCATTGTGCCATTAAATAAAACACCCCGTTGCATATTGAAACCTCAAATGCAACATAACGAACTTACATAAAATTCCATGGAATGTACATAAAACCAAAAAAGTGCACTGGTGTGCCATTATATAAATTCTCGGTGTGTACATAAAACAAAAATGCACTAGTGTGCCATTACATGAAATGCCTCGATGCATACATAAGACAAAAACACACCAGTTCACCATTACATTACTACCCTGGTGCTTACCTATGACGCAAATTCACCGGGGCGATTATGGTTATTATGCCCTAGATTCCCAGTTTGTTGTATGCAACATCGGTGCGCTTGTATTTTATGTCCATCCTAGTGTTTGTATAATTCATACGTTTCGGTGCTTGTGTTACATATAATGCACTGGTGCATTTATCTTATTAAACACACCAGTGTGTTTAATTTTTTTAAAGCACCGATGTTGTTATTATATTTAAAAGACCGATGCATATTTATCACATTCCCACCATAAAATTTTAAAATGATATATATTATTGCACATTTTATGCACTAGTGCTTTCATATAATTAATATGCATAGGTGTTTTAGTATGCTTAGCATGCACCGATGCATATAACCCCTTAAAAAACTTTGATTTCTACATTATTTCAGGCACCATTTTGTGAGTCCATAAGAATGCATTGATATGTATATATTTTAATTAATTGTTTTTTTACAAATATTTTTTTTATAATAAAAATGTTTTTTATATTTATGTTATTGCATTTTGATATAATGATTACATCAATGTCTTATCCAACGGATTACACCTTTGTTATTTGAAACAATGTAAATCGTTCACATATCAATTAATTAGTTATTTGCAACAATATAATTCATTTACATATTATTTAATCAACAACACAACATTTTACAACATTTGACAATGCAATAAAATAACAAACCCATTTTATTATATATGAATAAGAGACCCATGGCCATACAAAATGAGACAACGTAAAGGTCCACAATAGTCAAAATGGAACTAATATGTAATTGTTACAGTTATTGGTAACATGTCCTCATGCAATTGGGACATTATGTCCACTACATTAAGCAAAATCCCTGATTTTTACATACCAATATTACAAAACATACAACTTGCAGTAACATTCAATTATATTGATTTCCATTCATCACTTGAACTATTGTCATTTCTCGAGTTGTGTGCATCCCTAATTTCTTGATCAGTTGTAGGTGATATTGTACTTTTGTTATTTAAACATATATTTTCTTGCTCAAATTCTTTTTGACGTTCCAACTGCGCATGTTCCATCTACAAACATAGAAATAAAGTGTAATAAGTAAATCTACATTTATAATATAGTAGAATATACATAATTTCATAAATAAAAAAGCATACCATAGCAACAAGTGATTCATAAACCATACACATGATTTCGAAACTTTGTCTCATGTTGTGTAACAAAAGATCTTATGTTGGCTCCTCTCCATACTTTGTTTCCAACATGTTTAATACACCATGGCAAAGAATATTCGGTATAATTAATATAAAGGTTTCTTATTGTTCCATTAATTATAAAACAAAGGAAGTTAAACAACATAGCTACTTACAAAATTTTCAATTAAACCTTGATACTTCAACATATACTCATAACCCTTAGTTAACTCAATGTTGATCAATTGTTCGGTTAGATCTTCTTTGTATGCTAACACCTATTAGAAGACATCCCTCGACCAATGTATATTAATTATTTAAATATAAAGATCACAACACATGAAAACTTAAATAACATAAAAAATGTAAGTACTCACAAACTTTGTGATCAATCTTTTTTTCCTTGTCATCCCATCTTATGTGCTGATTGGGTTCCATTTTATTTTCTTTTCTACAATAAAACAATTGAAAATTAGTATTTAATATGATAAATAAATTCGATGTACATAAAATAATAAATGAATGATCACATACCTTTGATGCACGTTGTTGTTGGGGTGCATCTTCCTGTGATGCAATTATGTTTAATTCTCTTATGATCTCCTTGTAAACTCTTTTGGACATCCCTACCAGCATGTATTGAATTTCCCCTAGTTTGTCACTTGGAATTTTCATAATATTTTGTTGATATACATTCGTGATCAATTCAATGTTTTCATTTAACTACCCATAGGATTTCCCTTGTCTTTTTTTTTGTTTGTTTTCCTTTATTTGTTTTGCTTCTCTTTTATCAAATTTTTTCCAACACTTAGTCATTTTTCAAGTAATGGAGAGAGGGGGTAGAAAAAGTATTGGATTCACATGTCTGTAGGTCTGCAGGTCTGCTATCCCGCGTTCTACATTTACACCTCTTACTTCCACATCCTCTATAATGCACTTTTCTCCTTTTTCATACTTAGTTAATTTTCTTGAGTCTCCAGGTCCACAGGTCTGCAACCCCGCGTTCCCCAAAATGCACTTCTCACTTTTTTGTTTCCCAAATTGTACCTTTTTCATTTTTTGAACACTTAATCAATTTTCATAAAAAGTGGATGCGGATCCACTTACCATACAATAACCTTTTTCTAGTCCCTAGGTCCACAAGTCTGCAGGTACGAAGTCCCACATTCTCCAAAACACACCTTTTACTTATTTGATCTGAAAAATGACTATTTCCAATACTTAGCCATAATTCCAGTTTCGGTGCATAACTCCTCACTTTTCCTCATATCTGCATTAGTAGGTCCATAGGTCCACAGGTCTAGATTCCCGTGTTATACAATTTTCACTTCCCATTCCTCATTTTACACTTTCATATTTAACTTCTTTCATACACCATGACATCACATCACCACTTCCCATCACATTTATTGTCCCCGCCACATCAACTACCACTTGTGAAAGCATAATGGCATTATTAAATTCACGAAACAATCATTAAAACTTGCAATAAATTCAAAAATCATGTAAGTCGACATTATTAAAAGAAATATTTATGATTGATTGAACTATGAGGACAATATGTGGTGAAATTAAGTAAAACAATATATGCCAAGTTGTAAATATCGACAATAGAGCCACCTTTTGTCAAAACCAGAAAAATAATGTCAAGTAAGAAAAAAGATTTATGTTGCGGAGATACACTAAACACACTTGGGCATAAGGATCAAGAGTTTCTATGGTCAAGATCATATAATTACTACAAAAATATTCCTCCGCCTAAGAAGAAAAAAAACTTAATTTGGACCCCGGGAATAACATTAGCAGGTTTTGTTCTGGAAGTGACAGACTTCAAAGAAATTGTTCAATGGTGTGCAAACAAGTTCAACTCCGAGAAACAAATAATCCAATTGCTAGGACATCAACCCATCTATATATCTCCTTCACAATTCTCCAGAATGCTATGAATCCCTACACCTACCTTGATATTAAAAAATGAAGAGGTCGACAAATTTCAGAAGCATCATAAAGGAGGGGAGAGGTTTCTAAGCAATTATTTGGAGGACCCAAGCAGTAACCCTGGTGCTTCCAGTATTGATGTAACTTCATTAAAATACCCATACAAAGAATTTGCATGGTTGTTCAGCCACATTATTGGTCTGGAATCTGCTGTGTTTATACCAATAAATGTTATATATTCCCTGCATTATGCTTTGCATGAAAGCGCCATTATAGATTGGGGTTATCTCATTTCAAGTGAAATTTATTTCCAATTGAATAACCTTAAAAAGACTCGAAAGTTTTATATGAATTCTTACCTCATTTTCACCATCGCTTATGGCCACGTGTTTGAAAACTTTCCAAGGGAAAAACATGTTGATTTTAAGTTAGAACTAGTTTGTGCATGGTATTCAATTTTGTATAGACATAAAGGTCAATACAATTTTTACCCAGTCCATAACAATTTCATTTCAGAATTTGAAAAGTTGATTTTTGGTCATAATACATCACGACTGTCTCTCGAAGCAACTACCTTTCTCTTTGGGAAAGGAGTTTATGAAACTTATGAATAATTTGTTGTTATCAGGTTGTTTGGTAGTGAAGAAAAGCCTTTTCTTCTCCCGTTCTATGTATTAGATAGACTATTTGCCGAGGAAATGTGCAGGCAGTACAAGACTTGGGCCCATTTCTTCTATAATAAGAGAAAAAAACAATTCATAACCCTACCATGGAAAATTGGGGAATTTAATGTGAAGCATATAACCCACCTTGATGAACTAGCAGGACATAATGGACAACTGGGCTTAAATAAAGCTAAATTAGTTAAGGGTTTTGACCCAGATAACAAATTCACTACACACATGAAATTGATTAGGTACTCTTCATATTTCACTAAAGTTGAAAAATTTCATGAGGGTGGTGGAGATAATATAGATCTCCATGAAATTGCGGTATACCAAGTTTCAGATGACATGGAAGAAATAAATAGCACTAATGAAGGTCACAAACTATTAGAAAAATAGGATCGCAGAGCAATAAAATAAAACAAATGCGGAAATAAAACACATAAGATACACAATACAATAGAGATACAGATATATGTTGTTCACCCAGTGTGGGCCACGTCCACTAGAGAAATTTTCAGGTCCTTCCTTTATTATTATCCAACAAATGAAGGGATACAACCTACGACACACCCACTGTAACTTCCTATTCTTTCTCTCACAATATCCTCTCTCAGAATACAATATTCACAATGATGCATAACCGCAATACATTTCCCTTAGAAAGAGGGTTTCCTTCTAGGGAAAAAAACCCTAACATAACTTCTACCGTCAAATCTGCGACCTTATAATGAACGATCCATATTTACAATGAAATTACAATATACATTTACAAGGAAAATTTTCCTTCGGGGGCCCGCTTGCTCCCAAACCCCCCAGCCAGGGGGATGGACCCCTCGGACCCCACAGAGGGGGTAAACCCTCTCTGCACTCCACTGCGTGGAGGAGTGTACATTCTTCCAGGGTGTAAAGTCTTCATGGGGTATAAACTCGTCTGAAAACAAATACCTTTGAATCAGGAAGATAATCAGGCTCCACAACCAACAATCTCCCACTTGGATACTAATATCAACAACTCCACCGCTATTGTATCTGATGGACTATAAACCTTCTTGGACCTGGAAAAATTATAATATTCATATTCATGCTTGAATACCAACTGAAACTGAGCATGAACTCAGTTTCTCCCTGGTTACTCCCTTAGTTAACATGTCTCCAGGATTATGGCTAGTGTGTATCTTTTTCAACTTCAAATATCCATCTTCCAAGATGGATCATATGAAATGGTACCTGAGCTATATATGCTTAGTCTTCGAATGGACGGATAATTTATTTGCAAGATGAATGACACTCTCACTGTCACAGTACAACCTTCTATTCTCCTACTTCTTTCCCAATTCTTCCATAAACCTCTGTAACCAAATCATTTCTTTACTAGCCTATGTAGCAACAACATACTTTGTCTCTATTGTTGAAAGTGCAAAAACCTTTTTCATTTTCAAAAGCCAACTTACTATTGTTCCACCTACAGTAAAAACATACTTGTGGTGCTCCTCATGCTATCTTTATCACTTGCCATATTTGAATCAACATATCCCTGTAGAACAATGTTTGAACCTTCAAACCATAATGCACGAGTAGAAGTACCTCTCAAATACCTGAGAATCCACTTTACTACCTCCCAATGTTCTTTACCTGGATTGTTCATATACTTTCTCACAACTCCCACTGCATGAGCAATATCTGGTCTTGTGCAAACCATCATAGACATCAAGCTGCCAACTGCTGATGAATAAGGGACCCTGGACATGTATTATATCTCCTCCTGTGTCTCGGGACACATTTCCTTAGTTAATTTGAAATGGCTGGCCAAAGGTGTACTAACTGGTTTTGCATTCTTCATTCTAAACCTCTCCAACACCTTTTCTATGTACTCACCCCGAGACAATGTCAATTTGCAATTTTTGTTGTCTCTTGTTATTCTCATACCAATGATTTTCTTTGCAGCACTCAAATCCTTCATTGCAAATGAATTATATAATTTCTTCTCGAGCACATTTATATCCTACATATTAGACCCTATAACAAACATGTCATCTACATACAATAGCAAGATAATATAGCTTCCATTTTCTAGCCTTTTAAAATAAACACAGTGATCAAAATGACATATACTATAACCTTGTTCTGTCATAAAAATGTCAAACTTCAAATACCATTGCCTTGGAGCTTGCTTTAGGCCATACAAGCTCTTCTTCAACCTGCATACCAAATTTTCCTTTCCTTTGACCTCATACCCCCGTGGCTGCTGCATATAAATCTCTTCCTCCAAATCCCCATGGAGAAAAGTTGTTTTTACATCCAACTGTTCAAGATGCAAATATTCTACTACCACAAGACTTTAAATAGTCATAATTGAAGTCATTTTAACAACAATAGAAAATATTTCATCAAAATCTATACCTTTCTTTTGTGAAAACCCCTTTACAACAAGTCTAGCCTTGTACCGCTTTTTCCCTCCATCTTCTTCCTTCAACTTGCAAACCCATTTATTCTGCAATGCTCTTTTTCCTGCAGGAAACTGAACCAAGTCCCAACTCTGGTTATTTACCAAGGAATCCATTTCCTCTTTCATGCCTTGCTCCTACTTCTTTTTGGTGTCTTCCTGCATTGCCTCTTCATAACATTCTGGTTAATCAGAATCAGTCGATAATAAATAATACAATGAAGGAGAGTATCGTTCAGGGGGTCTACTTAACTTGGTAGATATTCTAACAACACTTGGAGGATTTTGAGGTACCTGTTGATCATGTTGTCATACATTTTGATTTTCTGGTACCTTTGAAGTTTCTTTTCCAGTGATCTCATCAAGCACTATTTATTCTAGTTTTTCTTTTTCATGTTTTTTTCCCTACAAATGATCTTTGTACATGAACTTCTCATTGAATATGAAATATCTACTCCTAATGATTTTTTTATTTTCATAATGATCCAGGTGGATATCGGTGGCAACCCACCTATTCCACGGGCTCGAAAAACAGTTCTCCATCTTGGCAATTTTTCAATAGTTTTTTGGGTTCCAAACTTCTGGCGCTGTTTTGAGGCCCTAAACGACATTTTTTGGGGATTTGGGGCCCAAGTAACTGCTAAAGGCATTAACCTGCGCCAGTTGAAATTTGTTCTTCTCGATTAGACCTTTCCAACAGTGCATCGAGCACCCCAAAGGGAGATCGTATGCAAAAGTTACGCCCCCTAGAAGTTGATGTATCAACTACCCCATCGGGGCCCCCAAACCTTCCATACCTTGCACACCAAGCTGGGTATCAAAGACTCCAAGTGAATTTTGGTTCTGAAATACCACAGGGCTCTACACAAATACATCCAAACTGAAATGGATTTTTTGGATATCTCATCACTTGATGCTGTGTATCGATATGCTGTTAAAATCGAGCAAAAATTTAGGCACCAAAACAAATGGGAGTTTGGATCTACAAAACCGCAAAAACCAAAGTATGAGAAAGACGACCCTAACAAACAAATTCTTAAAAAATAGTCTAAGCCACATGAAAAGAAGGGTTAAGGGAAGACGAAGAAGGACACCAAAAAATTGTGCGATTTCTACAAAATCCCCTGGCACAACACCGATGAATGTCACTCAAAACAGTCATTGGTGGCTGAGATCAAAGACAAGGGGTCGAACCCTGATTCAGAATCTGATTCAAAAAATATTGATAGAAGACATATCATCGACATAGACCCCACTTCTATTGTCGCAACCGCAAAAATTCAACTAGAAGAACCCACAAATCCTAAAGAGGGGGGGCGCCTTTTTCATTCATAGATGTGGGTGAAGGGGACCCCACTGCATTTTATTGTTGATAGTGGAATCCAAAAGAACCTCATCTCAGTAGAGGTCGTCAAATAGTTGGGATTATTGACAACACCACACTCACAACCATACAACATTGGGTGGCTTCGCTAGGGACAAGATCTTCATGTCAACCAATAGTGCCAATTGTCATACAACATCCAACCTTTCAAGGATGAGGTATTATGTGATGTTTCCGCACTGGATCTCTATGATTTTATGTGGAAGCACCATGCTATCTATGAGTCTCGAATCTTCAACGTCATTGTTACTCTGGGGGGTCATCTCTATAGGATACCAGAGGTAGTTCCAACTACCGTCCCACCTAAATGATGCCACAAGGTAGTATCTCGTACTACAAAATTTAGCTTCTTCACAATCTATTCAAAAGGTGAACAAAAGGATACTGCAACCACTACAGCCTTGGACCAAGCACCTTCTATCCAACAAAAGAAGGTTGATAAGGTTGCAACAAAGAACAAATATTCCTTCTACACACAGTCATCTCATGTAGCTAGACTGGTTAAAAATGTCCAACCCTTCCAGCCACAGGTTCATGACAACCTTCGACAAGCTAAGCAATGCAACTTCTCTAACAAGGAAAGCAACTCACCAAGATTCAGATTCAACAAACTCTTCCCCCTCTCCCCTAAGAACTCAACGCAATGGAGACTGTTTCTTCCGAAGGAGGGAGGATTGATCCAGATGGATATCGATGGCCACCCACCTATTCCACGGGCTCAAAAAATATTTTTCCATCTTGGCAGTTTTTCTAGTTCCAAACTTCCGGGGCCGTTTTGAGGCCCTAAATTACGTTTTTTTGGGGATTTAGGGCCAATGTGACTACCAAATTCACCAGCTTGGGATGGTTGAAAGTCTTTCTTCTTGGTTAGACCTTTCCAACGATGTATCAAACACCCCAAACGAAGATCCTATGCAAAAGTTACTCCCCCGGGAAGTTGACGTATCAACTACCCCCATCGGGGCCTGCAAACCTTTTGGCTTTTCATCTTCCGGGGTTAAGGTTTTGTATTTTAATTATGTTAAAAAGGCCCTTAGAGCCTCATTATAACCATCATCTTATTGTGAATGAGAGTATTCGTCACATATTTTCTCAGAGATAAGCTACCACCATTATAGCGAGTTTTTCACTCTGTATTTTTACAGTTCTGTACATTTCACACATTAATAGAAATTATGTATTACCATATCTCTATTTTTATATCTATGATATATTTCAGTTATATTTTTGGATATATGATACATATATGTACATTTCTTTATTATATCTCTGCTCTCATTTTGTGCCGAAAATAATCTGGATCACATAATCCCATAAGCGATAACCAAAATCATTAACACCGTATCCAATAAAGGTACACTTCTTGGATTTTTCCTCAAGCTTTGTTCTATTTTATTTATCAATATGGACAAATGATTCACAACCGAAATTATTCAAAAAATAATCGTTTACCTTTTTACCTATCTATGCCTCCTCTGGAATTCTACCATCCAAAGAGCTTGAAGGTCCTCTGTTTATTAAGTAAACAAAAATATCTACAACATCTGCCCAGAACTTTAAGGGAAAACCAACATGCAATCTCATACTCCTTGCACATTCCATGATTGTCATGTTCATCCTTTCTGACACACCATTTTCTTGTGGTGTTCCTGGAACTGTCTTCTCTCTACGAATCCCATGGTATGAACAATAATCATCAAACTCCTTGCTACAATATTCACCTCCATTGTCTGATCTGAGACACTTCAACCTTTTTCCTGTCTAATTCTAAACCAAATATTTCCATTTCTTAAAAGTATCAAAAACATCAGATTTTTGTCGAATGCAATAAACCCAAGTTTTTCTAGTTGCATCATCAATAAAAGTAACATAATAACGAGATCCACCAAGAGGTGATACCTGACTTGGTCCCCATACATATGTATGCACAAGATCTAATATTTCACTCATCTTTTCTTTTCTGACTCTGAGAAATCTAACTCTCTTCTGTTTTCCATAAACACAATGCTCACATAAATCCAAATCAATTTGTTTAAGATCTAGCAACAACTTTCTTTTGTGAAGTTTCTGCATCCCCTTGTCACTCATGTGTCCAAGCCTATGATTCCACATTGATGTATCATCTCCTGTAGAAGCTAAAGAGATAGAAGAGTTAGTATTACCAGTACATAAATACAATGTACCTACCTTCTCTCCTTTTTCTATCACCAACGATCCTTTGGTGACCTTCCACACCTTATTTGTAAATATGGATATACAACCTTCACTTTCCAACAACCCTGTTGAAATTATATTTTTCCTTATATCTGGAACATGTCTTACCTCTTTCAACAACCATTGGTTTCCATTTGTTTGCTTTATTTTTACCTTTCCCATTCCAACAATTTTGCATGGTGCATCATCACCCAAATGAACCTGTCCAAAATCACCTTGAACATAATCTAGAAAATGTTTCCTATGGAGTGTGGCATGAAATGAAGTCCATGAATCTACTACCCAAGACTCAAAAATATTATCTACAGAAATAATCAAAGCATCTTGTAACACATCACCTGTTACATTTGCTTCCTGATTTTTCTCCTGCTATCCATCTCTTCATTTCTTTGGAGCTCTACGGTCTTTCTTCAAATGTCATTTCTTCCTACAATTCCAACACTCTATCTTTCCAAATATGGATTTGGATCTTCCCTTCCTAGAATTCCTGTGGTTCCCTGAGCCCTTTTGTTAATCCCTAATATTGGCTCATTACCCCTTAATTGGGACATATTACATTAGTAATGTTATTTTATTTATGTCGGCTTTATTCCATTAGTTGTAATTATACCTCCTAGTCTCCTATATATACCAAGGAGACATTTTCATTTGGAATCATCTTGTACTTGAACATTTATGGGGGGTAAAAGGAGGTTTCCCCCTCGAAGAGGCTTATTATCTAAAATTCTCTCTTTTTCAAGGAATTGAGTACTTATTCTGAGGTTTTTCTATGCTATATTGATATTTGGTTCTTAACATATGGTTTTAGAGCTCAAGGTCTTGGGGTTTCCCTGCTGCATCTGAGACATCGTGGAATTTTTGCTATAACATTTTTTCTACAATGATTTAGAAGGAACAACTCAAAGGATATTTAGTAGACGAATAAAGGTACGTTGGGTTAAAAATTCTCTGCGTGAGGCCTTATACTTTCAGAGATACAACCTTTGTAAGATAGGGTTCAAGAATCATCCTAAATTGAGTCATTGCGGAATTTTCACTATAATTTTTTTTCTGTAATGTTTCAGACCCTAAACTTCGAAGGATATTCTCAGAAATTAGTAAGGTATCCGTGGTAGAAATTTCAGCTTCTGGGTCATCGTAAATTTTTATATACACCCTGTGGAAGATAGGGTATTTGACTAGTCCTATTGACTAGTCTCAAGAAGGTGTTCCAGGTAAAACAATCATAAATTCTTCCTAGAGTATCCAAATTGAGTGAGACGAATTGCATTGGATAGTGGACAGACCAGATTAGTTCTGGTATGAGTTTCATAATTTTATATCAATTATTTGGTGCGGGGCACGCTATACAAGTGAGATCTCCTGGAAAGGCAAAAAATCAACAAGTTGTGGGGAAGTTACCGTAAATTCCACTTGGCACATCCAATTTTTATCAGACCTATGGCATTGAAGAGAAGAAATATCATAGACCTATAAAAAATAAAATTTCATACTTAGAAGGGCCGAAATTTTGGAGATACAATAAAATGAATATTGTCTAGAAGAACCACCTCAAAATCAAGGTTTAAAGTGATACTTGGCCAACATGCCACCAAAAAAGGGAACTTCTACACCAAATAAGCCTCCAGACAATCCTAC
>ML845328.1:24152-36803 GCA_009831015.1 Picea engelmannii
CAACAAAAATGAAACCATTTATGGCACTCTATGGATACCACCCTCCTTCCATCACTTCTTCTCTAAAATAAAAATCTAAGGTTCAAGCAGTGGAAGATCACATCGAGCATCAACAACAAGTTCTCCAAATCTTAAAGGACAACGTGACCATGGCACATAATCGCATGAAACAACAAGTAGATCAACATCGTAGTGAAAGAAGTTTTGAAGTAGGGGATTGGGTGTTTTTAAGATTACAACCATACAAACAAATGTCCCTCAAGCAAGTCAAGAAGGATAATAAATTATCACCAAACTACTATGGCCCTTATAAGGTGTTGCAAAAGATTGGTACTATGACATACAAATTGGAGTTGCCTGCATCTTCACAAGTACACCCAGTTTTCCATGTTTCATGCTTAAAGAAAGTTATAGGTGACAAGATCCTAGTTCAAACTATATTTCCAAAACTTGACGAGGAAGGAAAAATCATATTGGATCCTGAAGCCATCACTAACACAATAATTCGCTAGCTGAGGAATAGATCCATTTCAGAGTATCTCATTAAATGGAGGAAACTACTGGCTGAAGATTCCACTTGGGAAGATGAGTCTTTTATACAGAAGCATCCCGAGTTACTCAAGAATTGCGGACAACACTTGTCTCAAGGGGAGGGGCATATTAAGCCCTAATATTGGCTCATTACCCCTTAATTGGGGCATCTTATATTAGTAATGTTATTTTATTTATGTCGACTTTATTCCATTAGTTGTAATCATACCTCCTAGTCTCCTATATATACCAAGGAGACATTTTCATTTGGAATAATCTTGTACTTGAACATTTATGTGGGGTAAAAGGAGGTTTCCCCCTCGAAGAGGCTTATTATCTGAAATTCTCTCTTTTTCAAGGCGTTGAGTACTTATTCTGAGGTTTTTCTATGCTATATTGATATTTGTTTCTTAACACCTTTCCTCTATCCTTTTGTCTTCTCGTGTTCTCCATGTTTAATGAATTAATTGATGTCTCACCTGTGCTTTTCCGTCGCATTTCCTCACTAAGGATAACACCAACAACATCATCAAATTTTAAGGTGTTTGAACCATAGACAGAGTTACTTACAACCATGACCAAGCCATTCCAAATTTCTGGAAATGAGCACAAGATTAGAAGATCCCTTACCTCATCATCAAAGTCCACTTTTACAGAACTTAGTTGATTAGTAATTGTATTAAATTAATTTAAATGATATGCAATAGACCCACCTTCTGACATCTTCATATTAAATAATCTCTTCATTAGAAATACCTTATTGGATGTCAAGGGTTTTTCATACAATTTATCCAATTGTCCATCAACTCATTTGTTGTCTTTTCTTTCGAAATATTGAAATCCAACGACGTTGCGAGGCTCAGCCGTATCGTTCCTAGTGCCTCTCTCTCAATAACCTCCCATTCTTCATCCTTCATGGCCATCGACTTATTTTTTGTTCCACTCGATGGTAGGAATATATCATTGTGATATAAATAATCTTCCATCTGCATCTTCCATAACTTGTAGTTTTGGCCGTTAAATTCCTCGACCCTAAACTTTCCATCTTTTTCCATTGATGCCACTCGAACCAGGAACCCTCTTTTCCCGCGAGTTACCTTTTTCTCTGATACCAGTTGTTATAAAAACAGGATCGCAGAGCAATAAAACAAAACAAATGCGGAAATAAAACAAAGAAGATACATAATACAATAGAGACACATATATACGTGGTTCACCCACTATGGGCTACATCCACCAACGAAATTTCCAGGTCCTTCCTTTATTATTATCCAACAAATGATGGGATACAACCTACAACACACCCGCTGTAACTTCCTCTTCTTTCTCTCGTAGTCTCCTCTCTCATAATACAATATTCACAATGATGCATAGCCACAATACATTTCCCTCAGAAAGAGGGTTTCATTCTAGGGAAAAAAACCCTAACATAACTTCTACTGTTAGATTTGCGACCTTATAATGAACGGTCCAGATTTACAATGAAATTACAATATACATTTACAAGGCAATTTTTCATTCAGGGGCCCTCTTGCCCCCGGACCCCGTAGATGGGGTAACCCCCCTCTGCACTCTCCCGCGTAGAGGATTGTACATTCTTCCCGGGTGTAAAGTCTTCATGGGGTATAAACACGGCTGAAAACAAATACCTCTAAATCAAGAAGATAATCAGGCTCCAAAACCAACAACAAACAACATGGTAGGGAAGTAACAGATAAAAACCTTAATTCACCAACAACGTCCCAAAGGAGTACTCCATCAAGAAAAAATAATATAACCAACGATATGGAGATGAGAAAAGCATTAGTTGGAGTGTTAAACGATGGTGGTGATAAAGACCCACCTAGAAAAAGTATTGAAAAATCCCATATTGCATATACTTGTATCAAAATAAAAAGGAATACATCAACAATAGGGTTAAGCATACCTAAATTCGAGGAGAGTCAAAGCACAATGGACATAGATGAGCTCATTGAAGAACCTAGTTGGTTTGTGCAAAGACTATTGGAAACTAGGGAAAATGTTGATGCCACGATTACCCAAGATCCTGAAATATTTGAGGAGGAACCTGTTACTTTGCACCACATGACCTACAACCGCGAGTCTAAGAACTTTTTATTGAAAAAAGTCAATACTAAAAATAAAATGTCATCAGAAAGATGAAAATGTTCAATTAACCTTGATGGAGTTGCACCATTAAAAAATGTAGAGTTCCACGAAGCAACTGGAGAAGTATTGAAGCAATCTATTGACAATATGGAAAAATAGAATTCAGAGTTGAAAAGGAGGATAAAAGAGTTATAAGTTTCCTTGATACCATGACCATTGTTTCCTAAACCCTTGAATTCAATCCAACTTGCAGTTGTGTTAGAGAATGTCCCAAAATGTAGCATAAAATAGAAAGGCTCATTCAGTTTCGTACAAACAATAAGAACATATGTTGGTGATGCCATACATAAGAGAATTGATATGATTCAAGAAATTTGGGAGCTTGCTCAAAGTATCGCTATATTTTCATCAAGAATACATAATTTCAAGGAATATCTGCAAAAAGACCTAGAAAATGCTGAAGTATTTTACAGAGAAGCTATGGATACATTCTTAGCTAAAGTCTCGAGCTTAAGTGAAGCTCATAGAAAAGAAAAAAAACTTCCTTTGACTTACCTGATGAAGTAGGTCAATGCATGTTGGTTGAGAAGAAACAAAGAGATGAAAGGAATGATAAATGATATTGATGTTTTGAAAAATAAAAAATGTGATTTCTTTCTTAATCTTGTAGATCTTACTAAGGAACTTGATGGTCCCAATTTATTGATGGATACCATTATTTTATCAAACGAAACTTTAATGGGACAAATTAATGCATTAAAAGTTGCTTGGGAAAATGAATTTATAAAAAAAATGGCATTTTCTGAAGAAGAAGTTGAAAAATGGTTAGTTCATTATATCAACAGGAATGAGGAAGTTGACAACATGTTGCATCAATCGAAGATGGATTTGTGAGAATTTGAAAGTCAATTATTTGAAATTAAAACTAAGCATGAAATCATTGTAGCACCTTTAAGGGACTATATCGAAGAGTGGTTGACAAATGCATTAATCATAATTACCAAACTGGCAAATCAAGATATAGTTGCAAAACTTATTCCACCTCAACCACAACATGAACTTATAAAAGAAACAACTACAAGAAAGCAAAGGGTTACACGAACTTTCCATCACAGTGAGTCAAGCAACAACTTTGTTCCCTCCTTTTTGTGTCTATTTCTTCCACAATCATTTTTCATATTGCCTTCTATTTCCTAGTATTATGTGAAAACTTCCCAGTATTCTGTGAAAACTAGACTGACCCTTGATTGTTTTCCTCTTATATTCCATGTCTTTTCATTTATGGTCTATGGGAATTCAATCCTTGTCCTCTTTGAAGGGAAAATGCATATATTTTCTTTAAAGACATTTACTTTGTATTTAAAGACTTATATTATCTTTTGAGACTCTGAGAGAACTACTTGGGATACTACATTGTTGTATTCTCAAAGACTTTGATAAGCTTGCATTTCCAAATGTTTTATCCATCATAATTTTTTTGGTGCCTAATGGAATGATCATTTAAAGTTCTCTTATATATGTTGTTCATCTTTCTTGTCTCTTTATTGTCTTGATGAATGAAGTGATGGAAATTCCAACCTCTTATTTATCATACTCATTTGGTTTATCTACTTTGTAAAATATTGTACATATGGTTTTCTTTTAAAGATCCCTGATCCAAATCTCAAGTACTTTTCTGAATGTGAATATTAGCTTTTACAAAGTTTGGTCCTTCTCATATTTTGTTTTATTGTTGTTTATAAGTTTATAAGAAAAATAGGAGTACAACCTCTCTAAAAATGCAGGGGGATTCATATCCTCGTAAGGTTGATTTTAAGACCATAAAACAGTCTTTTAGATTAACATTTTTGGCGAATCTGCTAGGGAAAATCAAAAGGCTGGTTTTAGAGACCAAAATCTAATGACTTAACTTGACCCAAATCAACCAAAATTTTAAATTGGTATTAGAAATCAATATAGCATATTTCATCAGTTGTATAACTTGACAATAACAACAACAAGAACCCGATCAGAACTGGAAATATTGTGGGAAACTCTTGCCCGTGAAGATGAAAGATAAATCACAAGAAGACAAAGACAAAGAGATGGAAATTAAGAAAAGACTAGAAACATACAAAGGGCCAATAACAAGAAGTAAAAGTAAACAACTTCAAAATTTTGAAGTTTGTGAAATTTTTGAGACTGAGACAAGAGAAACTCAAAAAATGGGTAATAAGGAAGAAGTAAGAAATAAAATTCTTGGAAATGAGGAAGAAAGACATGAGAGACAAATAATCCCACGAAGAAGGGTTAGAAATAGCCCACTCAATATTCTTGGGGAACAACACCAATTACCCACTCTTCCATAAGGAGTCTTACCAATATTTCGAAGAGACAGAGTAATGGAACCAGAGAGACATATGGACCAATTTTTGTCTATGTGTGAAATACATCTAATAGAACATGATGATATAATGGTGAGAGTTTCTCTGCAAACTTTGATAGGTCCATCCTATGAATGGTACATGTCCCTTCCTGCCTGGTCAATTTCATCATTTGATTATTTGGAAACTATGTTCATGACCATTTATGCACCTCCAATTGCATATCATACATTGCTCACATAGCTCACCCAAATCCATTTGAGAAAGGGAGAGAGAATTAGAGATTTCAATTTGTGAATGTTCAAAATGCTAAATCAGATTCTAGATGAGAAAATACCAAACAATCTAATTATATTCAGATTCTATAAGAATTCCATGCCAGCCAATGTAACATATGCTATCATAGTTTCTCAAATAGTAGACTTATATGGATCTATAAGTAAAGCAACAAAAATGGAAGAAATTATGATAGAAGCAAATGTTGACCCTAAGATTATCCTTAGAAAATTTCAAAGGAAAATGGATAACCTTACTATATAAAATCAAGGAGAATCAACCTCAAAGAATGTTGAAAAACAAGGAATTGGTGGAGGATTTTTCCAAGGTGTTATCCCAAATGTAAGGAATGATCCAGCTACGACCCAAGAAACAAAGAAAATATTAGAAATAGATCAAATGAATAAGGTTATTCGACAAATGAAAAATGATCTAACAAGATTAAGGAGAGTTGAAAAATTCGTTCCAATGGATCAAAACCCAAGAGTTCCTGCTCATGAACAAAGAATAATTCCTAATCAATAACAAAGGGTAAGAAATGATGGTAGAAATGAAGAAAAAAGGCCAAGAGCACCCTGAGTGCCAAATCCGAATGCTCTTGTATTAGAAGAAATTGTTGAGGAAGAAAAATTTGAACATCTTGATCAAGAATCAAATATCATCCAAAATGAAAGTTTAGAATCCATGTAGACCGATGAAGGGGAATCATCTTTATACATTTTTAATGAACAAGAAGAGTATGATATTTTGCAAGAAACTATTGTCCAAAAAAGAACACAAGCTGACAAGTTTAAATCAAAATAAGCTCCATAAAAGGAAAAGACAAAAGCAAATCAAGCATAAGCAACAAAGAAACAAGTTGTTTCTAACCAAGCTAAGACTCCAAAACTAATGAACTATAATGTAATATAAGATTTATTTAAACTCAGAATTAGTTTTCGTTTTATGGAGGTAGTCAAGATATAGAAACAAAGGGAAAACTTGTTAAGAATACTTGATGATCCATATACAAGAATGGAGGTTGCAGTTATAAACTCGAAACAACAACAAATTTATTCATCAACTAAGCCAAGAGGAAAAGTTCCATTGTTCTATATCACCATAGAAAATCATGATGTTGTGTTGCACAATTGTTTGATTGATAGTGGGGCTACTGACAACATCATTCCATTATTAGTCATGCAAGCACTTGGGATGGATTGTACAAGGCACTATGAGACCGATTAAAGGATTTATGCTATTGAATCAAGAAAAGTCCCAACCTATGGGGAGATTAAAGATTTTTTTTCTTGAATAACTGTGGCTCCTCATATCACAACAATATTTACTGTTATAGTGGTAGATATTCCTCCAACATATGGATTTGTTCTTGGTAGTGATTGGTGCTCGATGATTGGAGGATATATAATGAATGATGGAAGTTGTATGATCTTGCCTCACAAAAATGGAATAATGTTTAGAGTTCCTAGATAAGTTAGAAAACCCGTTTCTTTTACAAAAAAAGAGAACAAGTCGATGAGGAATTATCTTGATGTTGGAATGAGAAATTATGTTGTTTTTGATTCAGAGCAACTCAACATTCCAAAACAAAAAAAAGGAGAATTATTTTCAAGGTTACTGGAAAATGTCCTTTGATGGTGCATGTTCTAAATCTACAAATGGATCAGGAATCATTTATAAAATCCCCGAAGTTCTTATACACCCACATGTAATTAGAATTGAATTTCCATGCACAAATAATGAGGCAGAATATGAAGCACTAATTCAAGGTATGATTATTTCCCTTCAAATGAAAGTTGAAAAATTAGTGATCACTGGTGATTCATAATTGATTATTAATCACATCGGGAAGAAATATAAGGTTAAAAAGGAAAAGTTAAAATGTTATGCAAAAAGGGTGTCAGAACTCATGGATTATTTCAACTCTTTCAATATATCTATTATTCCTAGAGAAAATAATCAAAAGGACGATGCAATAACAATATCTGTATCCCTGTTTAACACAAAGGATTGTCAAGGACAAGGCACTTATCACGTGGAGACTATTTTTTGACCATCAATTCCAGATAATAAAGAATATTTACAAATTTTTGAAAATGATGAGCACATTGTAAATTTTGTTACAGATGATGATCCCGTAACTAAAGTTGATTCAATAGAAGATCAGAACTTACTGGGATAATTTCATGAACAAAGTCATAAACTTTCCCCCCAAAAGTATATCCATTTAGAATCCCTCTTTACGAGAGATGACCAAACGAAAATTTAAAAACCACTCGAAGACCCCTTTGTTATAAAGGTCCAAGAAACACATAAGATAAACATTGGTACTCATGAGTCACCAAAGTATATAAACTTGGGTACCAACTGCACCAAAGAAGAGATTGATCAATATACACAACTTTTTAAATATTTTCAAGATGTATTTGCATGGAGTTATGATGATTTGAAAGAATATGATAAATCAATATTCCAACATACTATATTTATGAAAGAAGGAGAAAAACCATTCAAACACAAATTGAAAGTAATAAATCCCAAGATAACGCATCTCGTAAATATAGAAATTGAGAAATTAAAGAAAGTTGGTATAATTTCTCCCATTAGACATTCAGATTGGCTTTCAAATCCAGTAGTGGTAAGGAATAAAACTGGTGAGATCTGCTTGTGTCTTGATTTTAGGGATCTTAATCAAGTCAACATAAAATATAATCACCCACTACATAATATGTAAATTCTTTTTTAACAAGTTACAGGTGTCAGAATACTGAGCGGGGGGTGAATCAATATGACCATTTTTTACGAATTTCAATATCAATACATAAACTTCAATTTTATCACCAGTATATCATTTATGATTGCATTCAATATATCATGAGCATATAACCAGAAGCAATACAATTCAACAATATCACATCAGATACAGAGTACAACAAAATATATGTGGAAACCCAAATGGGAGAAAACCACTGAATTATTTCTTATATATATCAAGAATACATTCATACGAATCACTAACTTCCAAATTATCCAACACCAACTGGAAGGAGGCACCAACTCCCTGATTTAAAAGCACCAACTTGAAGGAAGCTATAACTCCTTGAATTCTCCAGCTACAACTGGAAGGAGGATCCAACACCCTAGTTTACAGGCCCCAACTTGAAGGAAGCTCCAACTCCCTATATTCTCTATCTCCAACTAGAAGGAGGATACTTCCCCTTGATTTATAGGCACGCACCTAAAGGAATCTCCAACTCCATCAATTATATGAAACCAACTGGAAAGAGGATATGACCCCCTGATTTATAGGTACCAACCTGAAGGAAGCTTCAACTTCCTGATTTCTACGACACCAACCAAAAGGAGGATACAACCCCCTTTCCTTTCCCAATTTCGTCGCCCTAAAATATAAGTGTAGACTCGAACTGTCACTACCACTGATCAACTTGTAACTGCCACTATCACCAACATGTCACTGTCACATCAACTTGTCACTGTCACTGTCACATCAACCAATCACTGTCACTTTGCCACATCAACCTGTATCTGATGATAAAACAATTATCTAGGCTGTCACAATCCCTGTCATTGTCTTTATCATTGATATACCATCATCAACCAACTATAACCAGATCCACTCACATGGATACAAAAACCATCACCATACCATGTATATCAACCATGTACCAGAACCTATACCATAACATGTACAACAACCATGTACATCAACCATGTACCATATCATGCATCAACCATGCATAAAACCTATACCATACCATGTACATCAACCAAAACTTGTACCATCTCATGCATCAACCATGTACCATACCAAGTACATCAACCATGTACCATATGACGTACATCAACCATGTGCCATATGACGTACATCAACCATGTATCAAATCTATACCATCTCATGCATCAACCATATACCATATCACTCATGATATGTCTCAATCATGCCATACACCATGTACCATAAGATATCATCAATGAAGTGCCTCAAGTATAACCAATATAGACACAATACCAAGATACCAATATAGCGAAGACGTGCTTCTAATCAATGTACCATAACATCACCAAGGTGTACCTCAACATGTACCAACATCACTAATACATGGCTCAAGCATGTACCACAATATCCATTGCATGCACCTCAAACATGTTCCATACCCTTATCAAGATGTGCCTCAACCATAATCAATGTCACTAAGACATGCACCTCATACATGTAGAACCATGCACATAATATGTGCCTCAAGAATGTGCCAATGTCTCAACAAGATACCAAAGATATGCACCATAACATCACCAACATGTAACCCTCAAACCGTGTTCCTCAAGCATGTGCCAACATCCACAAACCATGTACCAAGAGATACCATCAAACATGTGCCATATCACTCATGATATTCCTCAAGCATATACCATAAAAGAAACCATATGCCAAGTATCCAAGATGTGCCTCAAGGCATATGCCAAAACTCACAAAGACACGCCTCAAGCATTCACAAATTCTTCCAAGATGCAATCTTCAAAACACATAGAATAACATACCTTTAAACCTGTAGCTGACCTGATACATAGGATTTCAAACCTGTAGCTCTTCCTTAGCCTCAACAACTTGGTACTAGCATCCTCCTTTAAATTTGGTTTAGCCTCATGGGACTAACCCATGCATCATGCACAACCTTGCAGGACAAGTGTTGTACAACACGCAAGGGTGCCTCATGGGACACTAGTATCCTGACCCGTAGGGAGAAGACAAATTAGGGTTTCCTAGAAAACCCTTACTCTCCTCTGCAATCTCAAATTTTTTTCTCTCCTTAATGTTTCACTGCCTTATATTCACCAATAGACCACTTTCTCACTAGAAGATATTCAATAAAATTGTGTAAGTGAATGTACAAATGAGAGGATTCTTGTTGTGTATTTATACCTTTTCTAAGTAACTTCTCTCCTTAACTTTAGGAATTGTTGTTACAACCACTTTACCCTTTAATTAATGACTTGTAACTGTTTAGGGGTTTCTTAACCCATCTTTGGGCCTTCCATATTCATGACCTCATAACTCCTCAGTTGTGAAGAACTATGTGATGTACCACCTACCATTGGAAGGAATATGATGAGGAATATCCATATATGAGTGTGTTACCTATAGTTACATTGTTCTTCATGTCCTTATTCCTCAAACAACTCTAGGCTTCATGACCACACCTCTGGGGCTTCTTTTAAACTTTTTCAAAATGTCTTCCCATGAGGTCCATGCTTAGATATATGCCATAAGGGGACCACTTTGGATACTTCTCCAAATACAATAATCACATCTATTGACATCAATAACAACTAATTCTGTTGACATTAATGACCACCAACTGTTCAACAACATCAATGACAACCAACTATCCAATAATCTCCCCATTTGGCATTGATGGAAACACTCATACTCCACTTGTGATCAATGCTCCTGATATTTCTCTCTTCATTTTTCTCTCCCCCATTGACATCAATGGAAAAGAGTATCTCCCTTTGGGGTTGCTCCCCCTATCTTCATGCTTATGACATTTCTCTTTCTTCCTCTTTGACATCATAGGAAAAAGGGTAACTACCCCTATCAATATGTCTCCCCCTATCATCATGCTACTAATATGATCTCTTTCTCTGAAAATTTCTCTCCCCTTTACTTCTGTACAAGATGTCATGTATATCAATGTGGGGTTTCTTGTACATACTTCCTTCCTCTCTTCCGGTGGTATTTTTACATTGGTGCTTCCTCTTGTAATTCATTGACATATATAAAAAGAATTCAAAATTACTTGACTTCAAGTCTTCATGTCTTGTCAAGTTCACATCAATAACCATACTTTCCTTTGACAATATAGCTTCTGTGGACAATTTCTCTTCCCTACTTTGTTGTGCCTTTCACTACTTTCCTTCCCATTACTAACTAATTCCACTTGTCCACCGATTCCAACTATTAATATGCTTTCATCCACTATCATATATATGTTTAGACCTGTCAAATCTCTCATGAATCAATCTATGCCCATATGTCATAAAATTTTCCATGACTCAACTACTCAACTGCATACAATGCTAACTCATTTGTCATTGTACTATTCTTTGATGCTCAACCCGTCTTCTTAGAATGGAACAATCTGTACTGAATATATATATGTATGAATGTATGCATGGAATCATCTTATACAATCATAAATCTCCACCTGTGTAATTACCAGCTGATACCTGCATGGGTATGTGTTCTGAAATTTGCTCCTCAAACAATCAAATTGTCACAAGAAATTATGCACTTCTTTCATCAAACCACTCTGAAACTGCTTTCGCAAAATTTTCAAACACTTCAGACTACTCGAAAGATAGTTCTCTGATTTGTAGAGCTTGTTAATTAGACTCCTCCTCTTCAATATTTATATTTCTAGGAGTCTCCAAGCTGGATGGATCAGAAAGGTGGAGGAAGTCGCCCTAATGCGAAGTAATCTTCCTCTTCATAATCTTCCTAAATTTTGACATCTTCCTCTTTATTTGTAGATTCATAATGATCTTGTTCTACTACAAATCTTGTGATTATGATCTCTGGGACCTAGTTTTCATTCACCTATTCTTCTTGTTTTTCATTTCTTCTCCAAATCTTCATGTATCTGGCATCTTGCTTTTTGCTTGTAGATTTGTCCTGATATCGTTCTATGCAAATCCTGAGAGTATGTCTTCTGGGTGTTCTTCATTCATCTATTCTTCCTTTACCCGTTCTTGTTTTCTTTTCCAAATCTTCTTATATATGATATTGTGTTCTCTTTCATAGAAGCATCCATCATGCTTCTACAACCACGAGCTATGTGTCCATAATTATGGAATTTATAACATTCAATATTGTGTGGAGACACATAAGCATTTATTTCTTGAACACTTCTTCCACAAGCTCTACAATCTACATATATATGTCCAAAGTTAGTACACGTAAAACAATGACCATAAAAGAAACTTTCATACATCGGAGTGAATGATCTTATTTATGATGTAGTCCTTATAAAATCATGCCTTGGATGATCACGATCTTCTCTTCTGTTGTTTCCTTCACAATGGTTGAAGGTTATTTGATACCTAAAAGTAGAGGGTCTTCTTTGATATTAATATATTATGTAATCTTCTTCTTGAGTTTTCTTCATTTTTGGAATGTTCCTTTTTGAGGGCTCACATTCTTCCTTCTTAATAGGTCCTTTGATGACTTTGACATAACTCTTAGCCTTCTCTTCATTCTTCCTTTCTAGCAACATGTAACATTTATCTTCAACTTTCTCTATTGATGGTGTGAAACTTCCTCTCTCTTCAACGTTTTTGCTGAGCTTGTAAA
>ML845328.1:36903-55803 GCA_009831015.1 Picea engelmannii
CTTATGGTACATGGTGTATGGCATGATTGAGACACATCATGAGTGATATGGTATATGGTTGATGCATGAGATGGTACATATTTGATACATGGTTGATGTATGTGATATGGTTACATGGTTGATGTAATTGGTATGGTACATGGTGTATGGCATGATTGATACATATCATGAGTGATATTGTATATGGTTGATGCATGAGATGGTACAAATTTGATACATGGTTGATGTATGTGATATGGTACATGATTGATCTACATGATATGGTACATGGTTGATGTACTTGGTATGGTACATGGTTCATGCATGAGATGGTACATGTTTTGGTTGATGTACATGGTATGGTATAGTTTTTATGCATGGTTGATGCATGATATGGTACATGGTTGATGTACATGGTATGGTATAGGTTCTAGTACATGGTTGATGTATATGGTATGGTATAGGTTCTAGTACATGGTTGATGTACATGGTATGGTATAGGTTATAGTACATGGTATGGTGATGATTTTGGTATCTATGTGAGTGGATCTGATTATAGTTGGTTGATAATGGTATATCAGTGACAGAGACAGTGACAGGGATTGTGACAGGTTGGATGATTGGTTGATCATAAAGTATTGGTTGATGTGACAGAGTGGAAATGATTGGTTAATGTGACAGTGATAGTGGCAGGTTGATGTGATAGTGAGAAGTTGGTGACAGTGGTAGTTACAAGATGATCAATGGTAGTGACAGTTTGAGTCTACACTTATATTTCAGGGCAGAAATATGGGGCAAGGAAAGCGGGTTGTAGCCTCCTTCTGGTTGATGCCAGAGAATTGTAGTCTGTAGGAAAGTGGCTAGTCAGCGTCACAAGGGATGAAAGAAGCATGGGATATCACAATGATACACCCATAAAGAAGCATGAGGAGTTGCAGTTGAGCAAACTGCACAAGGAAAACAAGTCGATGAAGCAATTGGAAGAATCCATAGAGGAGATAAGGAAACTAATGTTGAGTTTAGCGGAGGAAGCAGCCAACAAGGAGAATCTGGACATAGGAGAACCTACATGAGAAGCAGGAAAGATGAATATGCAGAAGCAATAGTAGCAACAGTGAATTCAAGGAGCAGAAGGATAGCTCCAGGAGAAAGTTTGGGATCTAGGAGGATTTCAACAGAGTTGGGAAGCTCATGAGCAGGAGCTCATGAATTTTCATAGCTATGGAGTATGATGCAGAAGCATCACTCCACCTCAACATGTGCCAACTAATTAGCATGATTGATGCGCATTCCAGGAAGGGAGAGGCGTTGCCCTCTCATTTTTCCTTCTGTTAGCACTCAGTAATTTATTTGGGCTGTATCAAAGAAAGCCCCAAGGTAACTGTTTCAACCAAATTTAGATTGTATTATGACCTATACAACCAGAGAGGGCTCTCTCACATGTCTAACGACTAGTAATGACTCAAATATTTCATCAATAAATGCACAGAGACCAGATTCTACAATAGGGCAAGTTTTTTTTTTTTTTTAAAGGGATGGTAGGACAATCAAGAGAGAAAATACCATTGGGAAATGGAGTCGATTTAAGAAAATGACAGAAAAAAAATGAATCAGTGGCTGAACTCGAGAGGATAAAGGCTAAATGAGCAACAGTCTTTCAATTAAAAATTGTTTTTTGTGGCGAGATAAAAATAAATGAATCAACTCAGAGCACCACTAAGGATATATTCAAAGTTAACTTAGAAGAAACATAGTTTGTCTAAATGGCGCGAATCTAGAGCACTACGTAGTGAATTTTAGATTTGAAATCATGTTCTGATTCAGAAAAAAGTTTACAGATGTGAATATAAGAGCACAGGAAAGAACATACGCAAAGAAATAATACAATACATCGGGATGCCACCATTAGAATCTTTTCATCTAAGCTTTAGGACTTTTGCATTAAGTTTCAATCGGATCAAAACAAACTACAATCATTAGTCACTGTCTACACTATTTTTCCAACCAACCCCTCTATACTCTCGTACCATGAAATATATAGCACTATAGGTCCATTATAGCTCACCATTTCTAACTCCAACCCCTTTCCCAAAATAGAAACCGTTACAAACAGCAATGACATGTTTTAACTAATTTCTTGTTTTTTAGGAGGCGAAATTATGAAAAATAAGCTTTAAAATGCCACTTGTAATTATCAAACTGTAATATCTGTGTAAACTATGAGAACAATTTTTGTAGGTAAGATCATTGTAAAGAAAAACTCTCTCGGTTTCTTGAAATTTGTCTCCAGCTGGATGGAATATGTGTCGCAAAAACATGTCTCGGACAAGAAATCATGAAAACTGAAAAATAGGGCTCAAAGATTCCTTTGAATATCCAAATCCGTGATACATTTTTCAAATATGAGAGAGGTTTTTATTATTTTGTTTGTCCTCGACAGAATCCTCTCGGGGATTTTCAAAATTCCTCTCCATTTGGTCATAAATTGATCTTGAAGTTGACCACTAAAACAGTGATTTGTGCAGCACGACCTATAGCCTATGCGCAGGAAAATCCTCTGCGCGACAACATCCCATGCGATACTTCTCACTACATGAGAGAATCCACTGCGCAACAAAATCCACTATGAGACAACATCATATGCGCGACAGCATCCCATGCACGATAGCATCCCATGCGCAACAGCACGTTGCGCAATGAAATCCATTGTGCGACGAAATCCACTACGCGATGACATCCTCTGCACGACAACATCCTATGTGCGACCGTATCCCATGCACGACAGTCCACTGTGCAATGAAATCCATTGTGCGATGAAATACATTGCGCGACAACATCCTATGTGGGACAGCATCCCATGCGCGACAGCATCCCATGCACGACTTCCCACTACGCGTGAAATCCACTGTGCGACAGAATCCTTTGCGCAGTGAAGTTCTCTGCGTAGTGCGTAGAAAATTTTGCAACGTGGAGTTGCAAATGGAAATGGAAATAATAAATGATAAACTTCCTTTTGAAACTGACCCTTGGAGATGTTAGATGATGCCAGGCATAAAAACAATATGGGTGCTAACAGACATGACTTTGAAAATTGTTGACAAACCTCTAACCTTAGCTATGAAAATCATGGTGTTGATAGTTGGCTCCAACAGGGATGTTATCCTCCCTGTGATGTGGAAAAGAATAGTAGACCAAGTGCCTATCCATTTGGTTTCTCCCAAACTCATATTTCCATCTGTAACCTGTAACCTGCATCCATTGAAAACCCAATGTTGTATATGCTCCAAACTGAAATCTGAAACTAAGCTGAAAATGAAAACTATAGATTGCTAAAATAAATGCTCGTAGTACCGAGCTTATTCGCACTCCTACCTAACCTAAATACTAAAAAATATGCCAATCAAGTGAAATCAAAATTCCAATGCAACCATGCAATAACTTTATCCACTTTTTGCTTTCTTTGCACATGTTTTCTCCAAAACATGTTTATTGATAAGTCATTCAAAAATTTATCTATAAATTCAAATCTCAAAAAATTAAAAACATTGGGATTGTTTGCCGCCTCCAACAAAGCTACTAATGGATCCTCTAGAACATACATAAAAAAACAATCATGTTTCACCCCTTCTATTGCATCCTTGTTTTCATGTAATTCAACCTGTTAATTACCACAAAAAGGCTCAAAAATATGTTGAGACTACTGGAAATAACAATCTTCTGAATAAGAAGAGAGTGTTGGTTGAAATAAAACCCCTAGTGGAAAGAAATCCATATCTAACATTGATGTTGATTCACCATCATATTTATTTCCAAGCTAGTAGTTGATCACAGGCTACAAATCTGAATTGAAATAACCTTCCATGTAATCAAAGGAAGAAAAACATAAGGGAAGATAACAATTTTCTCATGTAAAACAATGTCACTATGAATGTAGTCAGACTTCATTGCTTCCTCTTTTATCTCTTGATTTACTTTCAACAATTCAAAGGAAGAAAAACATAGGGGAAGACAGTTTTCATTTGCCAGTTCATTGCTTTCTTCATATTCAACATCATGCCTGGAGGATTTATGATTTGAAACATTATAAACATTTTTTTTCAGCAATTTGAAAGATGCAAAACACAATGGCAAAGTTCTTTCACCTAATTCAAAACTTTCTTCATTTTCTTCACTACTGTCATATGCACATTTTTCAATTTCTTTGGATTGTTGAACATACTCATTTTCAAATTCATCTTCGACCAATGGCTGCAATTTTGAACTGACAAGACCTTCGACATAAAAATTAACAAGGTCATCAAGCACATGAGAATATTGTTGCAATTTCTTGTCAATTTGTTCCAGTGAATCAGTGTGATTTTGCATCAACACACAATCCTTTGCTTCAGTGATGATCTTAGAATTTTATTTCAACAATTTAAATGAAGAAAAGCATAAAGGTAAAGAATTTTCTTCAGCTGATTCAATACTTTCTTCTTTGTAATTGTGATATGTAGGCTTATTGCTCTCATTACACTGTTGAAAAGGAACATTTTCGGATAGATAAAATGCACCTGGTTGTTCTAGGAAGTCAACACCATAATCATCATCATATCCATCATATATATGCAAATCAGCAACATCTGCAATGTCATATAACAAGAAAAATCTTGGGACATCAACCTGCTCTTCAACAAGTTGCTTTGCAAATTCATTTTCTTGACTATCTACAAATGAATACATAAAACAATCAGCCCCGTGCTTATGATGAGATGGATCAGAAGCTAAATTAGCACCTTCATTTTCAATAAGTGGAATATAATCCTTTGCAAAATCATCAACATTTAAAGATTCAAGAGGACATATGATATTATTAACCCTCTTCTCAAGATTCAAATCAACTTTTTTTTGTTTATATTCATTGTCATGTTCTTTAGCATCCAACTCCTCATTTCGAATATGTTTACATGCTTGAATATTGTGTTGAATCTCTTGATCATCATTAAACATTTTTTGTAAGGAATTAGATCTTCTTTCCATCAGAAGGAAAGACAAATCTGGATGAAAGGTTGTTGCATAATGGAGCATGGCAATAGCTTCAGTGGGTTGAATTTCGTTAGGGAGTTTATAATAAATACTAGAAAACCTCCTATTGAAATTTGAGATGGTTTCATCTTTCATTCTTCTCATGGCATAAAAATTTGAAAGGAGTAGATCCCATGACTTTCTCCACCCCAAAATCTATGGAAAGCTTCCCTCAATTCATCCCACAAGCTAATCGACTGAGGCTGAAAATGTTTGAACCATGCTTTGGCATATCCTTGTAAGGACTGAGAAAAGGACCTCATAGACACATCATCATGTTCGATCTCAAAAATTTCTATAAAATGCTCAAAGACCTGAATATGTTTTTCAGCTGAATTTCAATCAAGCTCTCCATCGAACCGAGGAAGGTACTTGTAATGTTTCAGAGGAAATTCATGAAGGATGGAAGGCAATTTAAGAGGACTGTATCTTTCTTTAATCCTGTAGGGTGTAGGATTAAGAACGAAAAGTACAAACTCAAATTTGGTTTCATTAAGCTCACAAGAATGATCATGAACATCATATGGCTCAGATGAAGGAGCTTGGTGAATATTGGTTATACAAGAAGGAGGTATACTTACAGTTTTCCATGGAGGATATACAAGTGTAGATCTCTGGGCTTCATTAGAATGCAGTAAGTGAAGAAATATTCTTTTGAAAAACTTGGGAAAGGACAAGAAGATATTGATAAAACAGAAAATTACTTCTTGGAATAAACTTAAGCTCGAGTACCTAATTTTTCCATACTACCCTTCCATATCTCTGTCAACATGTCTCATTCACTAGTGGAGTCTTTGAATCGCATTTGAAGCTTGATTGGAGACATCATGAAACTTTTAGCTCTGGATTCTTCTGCCAGTGGAATCACCTTCAACTGATTTTCTGATGTGTGGAGTCGCCAGAGCATAAATACAGCTAATATGTGCCTAAGTGTCTTCTACTCTCATACCTTAGAACTCAACCATGTCGTTATTTCTTAGGGAAAAAAATTAATTTCGTCCCTGGAAACAGTGCCAAAATGTTAGCACTCAGTAATTTCTTTAGGATGTATAAAAGAAAGCCCCGAGGTAATTGTTTCAACCAACTTTAGATTGTATTATGACCTATAAAACCAAAGAGGGCTCTCTCATATGTCTAACGACTGGTAATAACTCAAATATTTCATCAATAAATGCACAGAGGCCAGATTCTACAATAGGACAAGTTTATTTTTGTTTTAAAATGGATGGTAGGACAAGCAAGAGAGAAAGTACCATTGGAAAATGGAGTCGATTTAAGAAAATGACATAAACAAATGACTCAGTAACTGAACTCGGGAGGATAAAGGCTAAATGAGAAATAGTCTTTCAGTTAAAAATCATTGTGTGTGGCGAGAGAAAAACACATGAATCAACTCGGAGCACCACTGAGGATGAATTCAGAGTTAACTTAGAAGAAACACAGTTTGTCTAAATGGCGCAAATCTCGAGCACTGCACAGTGAATTCTAGATTCGAAATCACGTTCTAATTTAGACAAAAATTTACAGATGTGAATATAACAACATAGGAAAGCACATCCATAAATAAATAATACAATACATCATACTTCCACCATTAGAATATTTTCATCAAATCTTCAGGACTTTTGCATTAAGTTTCAATCGGATCAAAACAAACTATAATCAATAGTCATTGTCTACATTATTTTTCCAACCAAACCCTCTCTACTCTCGTACCATGAAATATATAGCACTATAGGTCCTTTAAATCTCACCATTTCGAACTCCAACCCATTTTCCCAAAATAGAAACCATTACAAAAGCAATGACACGTTTTAACTAATTTCTTGCTTTTTAGGAGGCGAAATTATGAAAAATAGGCTTCAAAATGCCACTTGTAATTCTCAAACTGTAATATTTGTGTAAACTTTGAGAACCATTTTTGTAGGTAATCTTGTTTTAAATAAAAACCTCTCTTGGTTTCTTGAAATTCGTCTCCAGCTGGCCAGAATACGTGTCGCAAAAACATGTCTCAGACAGGAAATCATGAAAACTAAAAAATAGGGCTCAAAGATTCCTTAGAATCTCCCAATCCGTGACACATTTTGCAAATCTGAGAGAGGTTTTTATTATTTGGTTTGTACTAGACAAAATGATCCCAGGGATTTTCAAAATTCCTCTCTAGCTGGTCATAAATTGATCTTAAAGGTGACCACTAAACCAGTCATTTGCACAGCGCGACTTGTAACTTGTGCGCAGAAAAATCCTCTACGCGACAACATCCTATGTGCGACAACGTCCCATGCGCGACATCCCACTACGCAACGAAATATACTGCGTGAAGAAATCCACTCCGCGACAACATACTATGCACAATAGCATCACATGCGCGACAACCCGCTGCACGATGAAATCCACAGTGCGACAAAATCCACTACGCGATGACATCCTCTGCGCGATAACATCCTATGTGTGACATCATCCCATGCGTGACAGCCCAATGCATGATGAAATCAATTTCACAATGAAATCCACTACACGACAACATCCTATCCATGACAGCATCCCATGCATGACAGCATCCCATGCACAACCACATCCCATGTGTGACTTCCCACTGCGCGATGAAATCCACTACGCGACAGAATCCTTTGCACAGTGAAGTGCTCTATGCAACACACAGTTGCAAATGGAAATGGAAATAATAAATGATAAGCTTCCTTTTGAAATTGACCCTTGGATATATTAGATGATGTCAAGCATAAAAACAATATGGGTGCTAACAGGCATGACTTTGAAAATTGTTGACAAACCTCTAACCTTAGCTATGAAAATCATGGTGCTAACACCTTCTAAATATAAATCATGATTAAGTAAATAAATGCTAACAGGTTGGCAGAGCCAAGTTATGCCTTTGCACAAGCTATAGATGGGGTCACCATTAAGTGGCTGACAGTAGGAGGGATCTATATTTGATTCGGATTAGGTTTCCATCATTGTAATCAGCCTCATTAGTCAGGTGTTTTCAATGGTGATTAGACACCAGTAGCTTAGCTTGGAGGGAATCTCATCGAGCCCCTCTTGTACAAATCTTTGTATTATTTCCCAGTAGAGGTTGTTGAGGAGATTTGAGCACCGAGACTCAGTCATAGTCTGGACTCATATATTGTAATGAACATTCCACCATTAATAGAAAGTAACAAATTTTCATGTTTGTCAATTTCTGTGTAATGGATGTTTAGTTGTGAATTTCATTCGTATGTGTTTGCACTGTATATGTATGTTAGAAATTGTCTACAGGGATAGAATTATAATCTTCTATCTGTGAGTTTGTTGGATTAATTCTGGTTCTCTAGGCTAAGTGAAAAGGGTGCATGATAGAGTTTTGAGAATCTATGAGCGGACGCAAGGAGTGCATGTCTGAACTCATTCTAGTCAGAAGAGAAGCTTCCAAGAGGGCACACCAGGATAATTCACAGACTCAGATGGGAATTTCAAGGTTGTTGAATACCTTAGAAAGAAAGTCTACGCAAGGGAAAGCGTAGTGCAGAGTTGTTGAATACTCGGTAAGACTCTGTCATTAGGGCATCGAGTTAGTACGAGTGTACACAGGAGAAACACATTCTAGAGTGTTGGAAGTGTTGAGAGAACCCTAGAGTTATTGAATACTCTGAGAAAATAAATCTTTGTAAGATTGCATCGACCAAGGAAAGGAGATGCCTTAATACTTCTGGAAGGGCTCAGGGAGAAGTCGGAAGAAGGTTGAAGCGAGCACAAAGAGTGTGCCAAGGATACAGTAATTTCATCTTACAAGCTTAGGAGGAATGGCATTAAGCTTCTAGGAGGGAACTATAAGTTCCGCAAAAGGACACAGGATAATGTTGGAGAGTCGAGAACCTCGAAGGTTTCAAGCCGAGCAAAATATTGGAAGAACTAGCATAGAACTCTGCAAGGAGTGCAGAAGAAGGGTCGAGAATAGGCTAATTCTCGGGAAAAAATTATGCTAAGTGCGCAAAGAGGTCGAGGACTTACCAAATTCTCCCAGGAATCATAATCATCCATCATCGGGGAGAGACAGGTGGAAATATATTAGGAGATCCAAGAGATAGAGCTCCGGAAGGTTTGCCAAAAGAAAACAGAAACCTTTGTGAAGTCGGAAAGGGAAAAGTAAATTTAGGTCGTTGGATCTGGAAGAGATCTGCACATTTCAAAGGAGTAGTACTCCAGAAGTTTATGGACAAGGAGAGAGAAATATATCCGAAGCTCCAAAGAGAGGAGTATATCTTGGTCATCGATCTCTAGGAGGAACGTGGTGTTAGATCGCAGAGTTCGGAAGGAAGCACTCTAGGATAAATTAGAGGAGGATAGTGAGAGACTCCCGAAGGCTGGAGTCCGAAGAGATCGCAGTCATCGATCTGAAGGAGGGATGGGGACTGTTGATCCTCGCGTTGTTTGAGTTCATTGGTTTGGAGTTCGAGAACGTCAGGAATTAATTGTTGTAGGACAAGCCGAAGCCTGAAGCACTTATGTGGTTTAGCCTTGGGACACAGCCCGAGGTCGCATGATAGAAAGGGCCTGGTACGGAGAATGAGTGTCGTCTCCAACTTTCTTTGAAGTTCCAAGAAGAGAGTCTCAGGGTTAAGAGGACCTGCACTTTAGAGAAATAGGGACATGTGATAAATTTTATCAGGTTCCAGCAGGGAGTCGAAGAGTCAATTCGACTCAGGTGTTCAAACGATCCTATACTGGGAGGTGGAGCAGCCCCGAAGGAGAGAAGGGGAGGGGGTATGTACCATTAGTCAACAAGAAAGAAGACTTGAAGAAGAAATCATCACCTTGAAGATCAAAATTGAAGAAGCAAAGAGAATGAAAGAAGTAATGAAGATCCAAATGATGAATAAAGAAGAACATTGTGAGAAGCTTGAATAAGAAGTTGTTAACTTAAGAATCAAATTTTACAAGCTCAGCAAAAACGTTGAAGAGAGAGGAAGTTTCACACCATCAATAGAGAAAGTTGAAGATAAATGTTACATGTTGCTAGAAAGGAAGAATGAAGAGAAGGCTAAGAGTTATGTCAAAGTCATCAAAGGACCTATTAAGAAGGAAGAATGTGAGCCCTCAAAAAGGAACATTCCAAAAATGAAGAAAACTCAAGAAGAAGATTACATAATATATTAATATCAAAGAAGACCCTCTACTTTTAGGTATCAAATAACCTTCAACCATTGTGAAGGAAACAACAGAAGAGAAGATCGTGATCATCCAAGGCATGATTTTATAAGGACTACATCATAAATAAGATCATTCACTCCGATGTATGAAAGTTTCTTTTATGGTCATTGTTTTACGTGTACTAACTTTGGACATATATATGTAGATTGTAGAGCTTGTGGAAGAAGTGTTCAAGAAATAAATGCTTATGTGTCTCCACACAATATTGAATGTTATAAATTCCATAATTATGGACACATAGCTCGTGGTTGTAGAAGCATGATGGATGCTTCTATGAAAGAGAACACAATATCATATATAAGAAGATTTGGAAAAGAAAACAAGAACGGGTAAAGGAAGAATAGATGAATGAAGAACACCCAGAAGACATACTCTCAGGATTTGCATAGAACGATATCAGGACAAATCTACAAGCAAAAAGCAAGATGCCAGATACATGAAGATTTGGAGAAGAAATGAAAAACAAGAAGAATAGGTGAATGAAAACTAGGTCCCAGAGATCATAATCACAAGATTTGTAGTAGAACAAGATCATTATGAATCTACAAATAAAGAGGAAGATGTCAAAATTTAGGAAGATTATGAAGAGGAAGATTACTTCGCATTAGGGCGACTTCCTCCACCTTTCTGATCCATCCAGCTTGGAGACTCCTAGAAATATAAATATTGAAGAGGAGGAGTCTAATTAACAAGCTCTACAAATCAGAGAACTATCTTTCGAGTAGTCTGAAGTGTTTGAAAATTTTGCGAAAGCAGTTTCAGAGTGGTTTGATGAAAGAAGTGCATAATTTCTTGTGACAATTTGATTGTTTGAGGAGCAAATTTCAGAACACATACCCATGCAGGTATCAGCTGGTAATTACACAGGTGGAGATTTATGATTGTATAAGATGATTCCATGCATACATTCATACATATATATATTCAGTACAGATTGTTCCATTCTAAGAAGACGGGTTGAGCATCAAAGAATAGTACAATGACAAATGAGTTAGCATTGTATGCAGTTGAGTAGTTGAGTCATGGAAAATTTTATGACATATGGGCATAGATTGATTCATGAGAGATTTGACAGGTCTAAACATATATATGATAGTGGATGAAAGCATATTAATAGTTGGAATCGGTGGACAAGTGGAATTAGTTAGTAATGGGAAGGAAAGTAGTGAAAGGCACAACAAAGTAGGGAAGAGAAATTGTCCACAGAAGCTATATTGTCAAAGGAAAGTATGGTTATTGATGTGAACTTGACAAGACATGAAGACTTGAAGTCAAGTAATTTTGAATTCTTTTTATATATGTCAATGAATTACAAGAGGAAGCACCAATGTAAAAATACCACCGGAAGAGAGGAAGGAAGTATGTACAAGAAACCCCACATTGATATACATGACATCTTGTACAGAAGTAAAGGGGAGAGAAATTTTCAGAGAAAGAGATCATATTAGTAGCATGATGATAGGGGGAGACATATTGATAGGGGTAGTTACCCTTTTTCCTATGATGTCAAAGAGGAAGAAAGAGAAATGTCATAAGCATGAAGATAGGGGGAGCAACCCCAAAGGGAGATACTCTTTTCCATTGATGTCAATGGGGGAGAGAAAAATGAAGAGAGAAATATCAGGAGCATTGATCACAAGTGGAGTATGAGTGTTTCCATCAATGCCAAATGGGGAGATTATTGGATAGTTGGTTGTCATTGATGTTGTTGAACAGTTGGTGGTCATTAATGTCAACAGAATTAGTTGTTATTGATGTCAATAGATGTGATTATTGTATTTGGAGAAGTATCCAAAGTGGTCCCCTTATGGCATATATCTAAGCATGGACCTCATGGGAAGACATTTTGAAAAAGTTTAAAAGAAGCCCCAGAGGTGTGGTCATGAAGCCTAGAGTTGTTTGAGGAATAAGGACATGAAGAACAATGTAACTATAGGTAACACACTCATATATGGATATTCCTCATCATATTCCTTCCAATGGTAGGTGGTACATCACATAGTTCTTCACAACTGAGGAGTTATGAGGTCATGAATATGGAAGGCCCAAAGATGGGTTAAGAAACCCCTAAACAGTTACAAGTCATTAATTAAAGGGTAAAGTGGTTGTAACAACAATTCCTAAAGTTAAGGAGAGAAGTTACTTAGAAAAGGTATAAATACACAACAAGAATCCTCTCATTTGTACATTCACTTACACAATTTTATTGAATATCTTCTAGTGAGAAAGTGGTCTATTGGTGAATATAAGGCAGTGAAACATTAAGGAGAGAAAAAAATTTGAGATTGCAGAGGAGAGTAAGGGTTTTCTAGGAAACCCTAATTTGTCTTCTCCCTACGGGTCAGGATACTAGTGTCCCATGAGGCACCCTTGCGTGTTGTACAACACTTGTCCTGCAAGGTTGTGCATGATGCATGGGTTAGTCCCATGAGGCTAAACCAAATTTAAAGGAGGATGCTAGTACCAAGTTGTTGAGGCTAAGGAAGAGCTACAGGTTTGAAATCCTATGTATCAGGTCAGCTACAGGTTTAAAGGTATGTTATTCTATGTGTTTTGAAGATTGCATCTTGGAAGAATTTGTGAATGCTTGAGGCGTGTCTTTGTGAGTTTTGGCATATGCCTTGAGGCACATCTTGGATACTTGGCATATGGTTTCTTTTATGGTATATGCTTGAGGAATATCATGAGTGATATGGCACATGTTTGATGGTATCTCTTGGTACATGGTTTGTGGATGTTGGCACATGCTTGAGGAACACGGTTTGAGGGTTACATGTTGGTGATGTTATGGTGCATATCTTTGGTATCTTGTTGAGACATTGGCACATTCTTGAGGCACATATTATGTGCATGGTTCTACATGTATGAGGTGCATGTCTTAGTGACATTGATTATGGTTGAGGCACATCTTGATAAGGGTATGGAACATGTTTGAGGTGCATGCAATGGATATTGTGGTACATGCTTGAGCCATGTATTAGTGATGTTGGTACATGTTGAGGTACACCTTGGTGATGTTATGGTACATTGATTAGAAGCACGTCTTCGCTATATTGGTATCTTGGTATTGTGTCTATATTGGTTATACTTGAGGCACTTCATTGATGATATCTTATGGTACATGGTGTATGGCATGATTGAGACATATCATGAGTGATATGGTATATGGTTGATGCATGAGATGGTATAGATTTGATACATGGTTGATGTACGTCATATGGCACATGGTTGATGTACGTCATATGGTACATGGTTGATGTACTTGGTATGGTACATGGTTGATGCATGAGATGGTACAAGTTTTGGTTGATGTACATGGTATGGTATAGGTTTTATGCATGGTTGATGCATGATATGGTACATGGTTGATGTACATGGTTGTTGTACATGTTATGGTATAGGTTCTGGTACATGGTTGATATACATGGTATGGTGATGGTTTTTGTATCCATGTGAGTGGATCTGGTTATAGTTGGTTGATGATGGTATATCAATGATAAAGACAATGACAGGGATTGTGACAGCCTAGATAATTGTTTTATCATCAGATACAGGTTGATGTGGCAAAGTGACAGTGATTGGTTGATGTGACAGTGACAGTGACAAGTTGATGTGACAGTGACATGTTGGTGATAGTGGCAGTTACAAGTTGATCAGTGGTAGTGACAGTTCGAGTCTACACTTATATTTTAGGGCGACGAAATTGGGAAAGGAAAGGGGGTTGTATCCTCCTTTTGGTTGGTGTCGTAGAAATCAGGAAGTTGAAGCTTCCTTCAGGTTGGTACCTATAAATCAGGGGGTCATATCCTCTTTCCAGTTGGTTTCATATAATTGATGGAGTTGGAGATTCCTTTAGGTGCGTGCCTATAAATCAAGGGGAAGTATCCTCCTTCTAGTTGGAGATAGAGAATATAGGGAGTTGGAGCTTCCTTCAAGTTGGGGCCTGTAAACTAGGGTGTTGGATCCTCCTTCCAGTTGTAGCTGGAGAATTCAAGGAGTTATAGCTTCCTTCAAGTTGGTGCTTTTAAATCAGGGAGTTGGTGCCTCCTTCCAGTTGGTGTTGGATAATTTGGAAGTTAGTGATTCGTATGAATGTATTCTTGATATATATAAGAAATAATTCAGTGGTTTTCTCCCATTTGGGTTTCCACATATATTTTGTTGTACTCTGTATCTGATGTGATATTGTTGAATTGTATTGCTTCTGGTTATATGCTCATGATATATTGAATGCAATCATAAATGATATACTGGTGATAAAATTGAAGTTTATGTATTGATATTGAAATTCGTAAAAAATGGTCATATTGATTCACCCCCCGCTCAGTATTCTGACACCTGTAACTTGTTAAAAAAGAATTTACATATTATGTAGTGGGTGATTATATTTTATGTTGACTTGATTAAGATCCCTAAAATCAAGACACAAGCAGATCTCACCAGTTTTATTCCTTACCACTACTGGATTTGAAAGCCAATCTGAATGTCTAATGGGAGAAATTATACCAACTTTCTTTAATTTCTCAATTTCTATATTTACGAGATGCGTTATCTTGGGATTTATTACTTTCAATTTGTGTTTGAATGGTTTTTCTCCTTCTTTCATAAATATAGTATGTTGGAATATTGATTTATCATATTCTTTCAAATCATCATAACTCCATGCAAATACATCTTGAAAATATTTAAAAAGTTGTGTATATTGATCAATCTCTTCTTTGGTGCAGTTGGTACCCAAGTTTATATACTTTGGTGACTCATGAGTACCAATGTTTATCTTATGTGTTTCTTGGACCTTTATAACAAAGGGGTCTTCGAGTGGTTTTTAAATTTTCGTTTGGTCATCTCTCGTAAAGAGGGATTCTAAATGGATATACTTTTGGGGGGAAAGTTTATGACTTTGTTCATGAAATTATCCCAGTAAGTTCTGATCTTCTATTGAATCAACTTTAGTTACGGGATCATCATCTGTAACAAAATTTACAATGTGCTCATCATTTTCAAAAATTTGTAAATATTCTTTATTATCTGGAATTGATGGTCAAAAAATAGTCTCCACGTGATAAGTGCCTTGTCCTTGACAATCCTTTGTGTTAAACAGGGATACAGATATTGTTATTGCATCGTCCTTTTGATTATTTTCTCTAGGAATAATAGATATATTGAAAGAGTTGAAATAATCCATGAGTTCTGACACCCTTTTTGCATAACATTTTAACTTTTCCTTTTTAACCTTATATTTCTTCCCGATGTGATTAATAATCAATTATGAATCACCAGTGATCACTAATTTTTCAACTTTCATTTGAAGGGAAATAATCATACCTTGAATTAGTGCTTCATATTCTGCCTCATTATTTGTGCATGGAAATTCAATTCTAATTACATGTGGGTGTATAAGAACTTCGGGGATTTTATAAATGATTCCTGATCCATTTGTAGATTTAGAACATGCACCATCAAAGGACATTTTCCAGTAACCTTGAAAATAATTCTCCTTTTTTTTGTTTTGGAATGTTGAGTTGCTCTGAATCAAAAACAACATAATTTCTCATTCCAACATCAAGATAATTCCTCATCGACTTGTTCTCTTTTTTTGTAAAAGAAACGGGTTTTCTAACTTATCTAGGAACTCTAAACATTATTCCATTTTTGTGAGGCAAGATCATACAACTTCCATCATTCATTATATATCCTCCAATCATCGAGCACCAATCACTACCAAGAACAAATCCATATGTTGGAGGAATATCTACCACTATAACAGTAAATATTGTTGTGATATGAGGAGCCACAGTTATTCAAGAAAAAAAATCTTTAATCTCCCCATAGGTTGGGACTTTTCTTGATTCAATAGCATAAATCCTTTAATCGGTCTCATAGTGCCTTGTACAATCCATCCCAAGTGCTTGCATGACTAATAATGGAATGATGTTGTCAGTAGCCCCACTATCAATCAAACAATTGTGCAACACAACATCATGATTTTCTATGGTGATATAGAACAATGGAACTTTTCCTCTTGGCTTAGTTGATGAATAAATTTGTTGTTGTTTCGAGTTTATAACTGCAACCTCCATTCTTGTATATGGATCATCAAGTATTCTTAACAAGTTTTCCCTTTGTTTCTATATCTTGACTACCTCCATAAAACGAAAACTAATTCTGAGTTTAAATAAATCTTATATTACATTATAGTTCATTAGTTTTGGAGTCTTAGCTTGGTTAGAAACAACTTGTTTCTTTGTTGCTTATGCTTGATTTGCTTTTGTCTTTTCCTTTTATGGAGCTTATTTTGATTTAAACTTGTCAGCTTGTGTTCTTTTTTGGACAATAGTTTCTTGCAAAATATCATACTCTTCTTGTTCATTAAAAATGTATAAAGATGATTCCCCTTCATCGGTCTACATGGATTCTAAACTTTCATTTTGGATGATATTTGATTCTTGATCAAGATGTTCAAATTTTTCTTCCTCAACAATTTCTTCTAATACAAGAGCATTCGGATTTGGCACTCAGGGTGCTCTTGGCCTTTTTTCTTCATTTCTACCATCATTTCTTACCCTTTGTTATTGATTAGGAATTATTCTTTGTTCATGAGCAGGAACTCTTGGGTTTTGATCCATTGGAACGAATTTTTCAACTCTCCTTAATCTTGTTAGATCATTTTTCATTTGTCGAATAACCTTATTCATTTGATCTATTTCTAATATTTTCTTTGTTTCTTGGGTCGTAGCTGGATCATTCCTTACATTTGGGATAACACCTTGGAAAAATCCTCCACCAATTCCTTGTTTTTCAACATTCTTTGAGGTTGATTCTCCTTGATTTTATATAGTAAGGTTATCCATTTTCCTTTGAAATTTTCTAAGGATAATCTTAGGGTCAACATTTGCTTCTATCATAATTTCTTCCATTTTTGTTGCTTTACTTATAGATCCATATAAGTCTACTATTTGAGAAACTATGATAGCATATGTTACATTGGCTGGCATGGAATTCTTATAGAATCTGAATATAATTAGATTGTTTGGTATTTTCTCATCTAGAATCTGATTTAGCATTTTGAACATTCACAAATTGAAATCTCTAATTCTCTCTCCCTTTCTCAAATGGATTTGGGTGAGCTATGTGAGCAATGTATGATATGCAATTGGAGGTGCATAAATGGTCATGAACATAGTTTCCAAATAATCAAATGATGAAATTGACCAGGCAGGAAGGGACATGTACCATTCATAGGATGGACCTATCAAAGTTTGCAGAGAAACTCTCACCATTATATCATCATGTTCTATTAGATGTATTTCACACATAGACAAAAATTGGTCCATATGTCTCTCTGGTTCCATTACTCTGTCTCTTCGAAATATTGGTAAGACTCCTTATGGAAGAGTGGGTAATTGGTGTTGTTCCCCAAGAATATTGAGTGGGCTATTTCTAACCCTTCTTCGTGGGATTATTTGTCTCTCATGTCTTTCTTCCTCATTTCCAAGAATTTTATTTCTTACTTCTTCCTTATTACCCATTTTTTGAGTTTCTCTTGTCTCAGTCTCAAAAATTTCACAAACTTCAAAATTTTGAAGTTGTTTACTTTTACTTCTTGTTATTGGCCCTTTGTATGTTTCTAGTCTTTTCTTAATTTCCATCTCTTTGTCTTTGTCTTCTTGTGATTTATCTTTCATCTTCACGGGCAAGAGTTTCCCACAATATTTCCAGTTCTGATCGGGTTCTTGTTGTTGTTATTGTCAAGTTATACAACTGATGAAATATGCTATATTGATTTCTAATACCAATTTAAAATTTTGGTTGATTTGGGTCAAGTTAAGTCATTAGATTTTGGTCTCTAAAACCAGCCTTTTGATTTTCCCTAGCAGATTCGCCAAAAATGTTAATCTAAAAGACTGTTTTATGGTCTTAAAATCAACCTTACGAGGATATGAATCCCCCTGCATTTTTAGAGAGGTTGTACTCCTATTTTTCTTATAAACTTATAAACAACAATAAAACAAAATATGAGAAGGACCAAACTTTGTAAAAGCTAATATTCACATTCAGAAAAGTACTTGAGATTTGGATCAGGGATCTTTAAAAGAAAACCATATGTACAATATTTTACAAAGTAGATAAACCAAATGAGTATGATAAATAAGAGGTTGGAATTTCCATCACTTCATTCATCAAGACAATAAAGAGACAAGAAAGATGAACAACATATATAAGAGAACTTTAAATGATCATTCCATTAGGCACCAAAAAAATTATGATGGATAAAACATTTGGAAATGCAAGCTTATCAAAGTCTTTGAGAATACAACAATGTAGTATCCCAAGTAGTTCTCTCAGAGTCTCAAAAGATAATATAAGTCTTTAAATACAAAGTAAATGTCTTTAAAGAAAATATATGCATTTTCCCTTCAAAGAGGACAAGGATTGAATTCCCATAGACCATAAATGAAAAGACATGGAATATAAGAGGAAAACAATCAAGGGTCAGTCTAGTTTTCACAGAATACTGGGAAGTTTTCACATAATACTAGGAAATAGAAGGCAATATGAAAAATGATTGTGGAAGAAATAGACACAAAAAGGAGGGAACAAAGTTGTTGCTTGACTCACTGTGATGGAAAGTTCGTGTAACCCTTT
>ML845330.1:24394-36801 GCA_009831015.1 Picea engelmannii
ATTATTTATCTTTTAAAATATCTTAAACCACTTTGACTACTTTGACCTTTTGGGGCTTCTAGATGACATACGAGGGTCCTCCAACTTCGTAAGGCCATAACTCTCAAACCATGAGGAGTTATGTGACATTCCACATACCACCAGAAATGGAATGACATTTACTATCCATCTAGAATAGTATTACCTTCAAATATAGAAAAAATCATATCGTTATCCATCAAACAAACTTGGGTCCATTACCCGAACTTGGGTTCTCCAACTTCACATGGTCATAACTCTCTAACCGCGAGGAGTTATGTGACTTTCTACATACCACTGGAAATGGAATGATAAGAACTATCCATCTAGGATATTTTCCCTAACAAATTCACTGTCCTTCATCTCATTATTCCATAATTAAGCATGGGTTCTCTTACTCCGCAAAGCGTCTTCCCGTGAGGGATTTCACCATAAGGGGACCACTTTGGAGTTCATCCATATTTACTTCTTATCAACCATGAAAAAACAATAATGAGTCATATTTACATCAAACAATATTGGTTCTATTACCCAAACCTTTGTGCTACGGGGCTTTCTTCAAGGGTTGACATCCATGACAACCAACCTTAATCAACACTATCACCTTGGTTGTGTCTACCCCCTTGCCTCTGAAACTCTTTATTCCATGTCCACATCCTGTTCTATTTATTTCTCCTATAGAAGAATCATGTGGTTTACTCTTGTCTTTCTGAGCAAGATACACAATCTCGCTAGTTGAAGTGGCTTACTTCTTTCTAAAGTATTTCTCACGTTCTGCAACTTTCTCCACCAGCTTGCCAAATGTGACATATTTAATTTGATGACTTTCTTGCATCGATTCAAGGTAGTGAGAATATGTAGGGTAGAGGGCCTCAATGAAGTTTGTGAGAGGGAGATGAATATTCAATATAATAGTTTCAATGTCATGCATTATGGCTTTTCTTTCTGAAGCTAAATCCACAGGGTCATCATTCTTCATGAGTAGGTTGAAGAGCTTCAACATTAATTGTATGAGTTATAGTTCAAAGTGTGTGTCATACAAGCCATTCAATCTCTTCAAGGTGCCATAGGAATCACTAATAGAATAAATATGATGGCTCACTGCCTCACTTACTATTGTGAATATCACAACATATTCCTTTTGGTCTTTATCCTCCCATATGCCACATTGTTTGTTTGAGGTCAGAATGGCTGGTCTACTACTTTGTTTGCTACTCTTTGACTTTGATTATGAGGCAGTAGATTCAAAGTCTAACTCTTCTTCTTCTTCAATTATTTTTCTACTTTCGTGGATTGTTGTTGCTTTGCAAATCCCTTTCCACGGGTCATTGAAGATCAATGTGCTCTTGATATTCTTGTACCATTCTCTATAGTTTTATTTACTGGTCACCACCATGCCAATAATGGAGATGTGAGAATTCATTGTCTTTTGTCTTCACGCACACGTAGCAAGGTAATGAAAATACAATGAAGATGCACCAACAAAAATAAAAATTGTCTTGCTACTGCACCAAGAATATGATGAAGCTTATGAAAAGAAATATGCGCTTTCACGACATCTTTTTCAGTGAGGGGAAGGACAATATTCCTAGAATGAAACAACATTGATTTCGTAAAGGAAACAAATATAAAAAAACTCCTATCAAATCTTGTAATATAAATAAATGGAAGTGTTTGGACGTATCTTGTGCAAACCAAGATACCAGTGAAAAAGGCATATTTTGGGTTTGCATCCCACCAGGGATACTGATATTCTTGTAAAGAGTATTTTTTTGAAGGTGTGAATGCAGTGAGATGGAAGTCGGGTAATGTTCTTGCAACAAACATTCTATCAAAAGGACTGAATATAGTGAGATGAAAGTCAAGACGTATTCTTGCAAAGAGTGTTCTATCGAAGGCATGAATGTAGTCGGGGAGTGTCATGAGCGATTTTCCTCTCAAGAAATGGGGATAAAGGTATGGAGATGAGGTCACATAGGGTTTTGTGTCAATGGTTATAGTCTCTAATCAACCCTTCACTTTATGTAGGGTTTTGTGTTGATGGTTGTGGTTTTTGTGTCGATGGTTCTAGGCATTGTATTAGCAATGTGAGGGTTCTAGGGAACTCTAGCATGTGATCACTCTAGCAAGGAATGGTGTGTGAGAAGATACTGCATGAGGCCACATGAGGTCATGGAAGTTGCAAAAAAAATTATGTTTTACGTATTATCATATTTAGGGTTTGTGCAACATAGAGAGAGGCGAGCAAAAATTCACAACGAATTAGACTAGTGAGTATTGTGACTAGCCTGAAGAGCTAATGCATAGTGGGAACCAAGTAGTAGATAGACCGAATGCTAGGGAATAGACAAACTGGAAAAGGAATCGTTCAGAGCACCATAGGTTAAATGAGAAGACATGGAGGCATTTCTGTAGGCTGAGGTAAAGAAAATTCCCAGAGAAGAAATTGAGGCATTGGTAGAAAAGGTAACTCCATGCTGATATGTATTGCATTAACTTGAGATTCAATAAATACACAAAATATGATTCTTGGTCTTCCTTAATGGATGAATATTACTATGACCTATGACTCTTCATATTTACATTAATGTTACAATAATGCAATCCCAAGGATTACGTGTCCAACAAAAGAAATGATTCTTTAAGTGTGTTGTCAAGTTATACAAGTTATTTGAAGTTATATTGTTCTATGCTACCCAAGTTGACAGTTTTGGCTCAAATGCAGGAAAAAAATAATTATACTATCAAATAGCCAATTCTTCAAATTCTAGTGCCTCATTTCATATATTTGGAACTCCTTCAAGTTCTCTCACATTGATTGCAGTATGTCTAGATTTGATTGATAATTCATTTATCTCATTGAATTTATGTTATATATGCATGTGTAGTTTAATAATTGTTCATTGAATTTTGCAGGATCAAGATTCAAGATCAAGTTCAGATGCTCAAGATATTACCGTGGTGATCCAAGAGGCTCTTGGTGGCCACCCACCTTTTCTAACTGGCTCAAAACAATTTTTTGGCAACTTACTATTTTTAGCATTTTTTCGGTTCTTGACCTTCCGGGGCCATTTTGAGGGCCTAAACGACATTTTTTCGTGATTAGGCACCTAAAAAATAGACAAAGGCTCTGATTGATCCCCCTAAATGAAGCTCCTCATCAATACCTTTCCAACGAGATATTGTGCGCTCAAAACATATATCGTATGCAAACGTTACAACCCCAGGAAGTTGATGTACTAACTTACCACAACGGGGCCCACATGAATTTTCACACTTCATCTCCTAGGGTTAGGTTTTTTGATGTCTAGGGTTTTGAAATTATTGTTTATTTGTAAAAAGGACTTTAGAGCCTCATTGTACTTATCTTCTTGTGAATAAGCGTAACCATCACATCTCTTCTCAAAGATAAGCTTCCATAATTCCAACAAGTTTGTTTCAGTTTGCCTTTTACATTTTTCAGCATATTTATTATTTAATAGAAGCCAAGTTTTACTGTATATCTTTTATTTTTCACTGTGTCTCTATGTTAAATTATCTGTGGTTTCATTTCGTTCCGTTCATAAATTTGGATCAGTGGTATCAGAGTGGTCTTCTCCTTATCATTTTTAATGCATGTCCCCGACGCCATTAGGGTATAGAGAGTTGGGTCTTGAGCTTATTTCTCTTGAGAAAATATGCTCTTGCATGCCCAAGAAACTGTCCATGGTAGGTGAAAATAAATATGATGGGATATGAGATCATTTCAAAATGTTTCTCAAGGAATCCCTTGAGCAACAAATGAATGAGATAATGGACAACTTTGCACAAATCCTTTGACGACTACCGACAAGCGATGCATCCACCTCAAGCGGAGGTGCCACCCCCTTCAAGGTACATATCAATTTTGATATTCCTATATTTGAAGGTCAAATATATGTCGATTTCGTAGATAAATGGTTAAACCTTCTAGAAGGGTATTTTTTTGTCCACAATTTTTTCGATAAAAAAATATTATATTTGTGCTCCTTAAGGCCGTCCCCCATGTCAAATATTGGTGGGAGACTTTCTGTGAGCAAAAGGAAATAGAGGGATCCAAGTTATATGCAGTTTCACCCACTTGGGATTCCTTCAGGGATGCTATTAAGGAACAATACTACCCTATTGGAAGTTATGATGACTTGTATATAACATGGATCACACTGCGACATGAAAGAGACCAAACAGTGCCAGAGTTCACAAATGTCTTCCATACCTTGTGCACCAATATGGGTATCAAATATTCTGAGAAAAATATGGTGCTCAAGTACTGCGACAGTATGCACATATATATCCAGATAGAAATGGATTTTTTGGACATCTCATCCTTGGGTGCGGCTTATCGATATGCCGTCAAAATACAACAGAAGTTAAAACAAAATACACGGTCGTTTGGGTCTGATAACCCATCATAATAGAAGCAAGGAAAGGGCAGCCCCAACCCACAGAACAAAGGACATAGAAAATATGGGAAACCTCAGGACAACTAGTCCAAGATGAAAGCAAAGAAGGACAATGGGAAGACAAAGAAAGATAATGGGAAGTGGTGTGACTTCCATAAGAGCCCCTCACATAACACTCCCGATTACCCCTCAAAGCAGTCATTGGTGGCTGATGTAAAATCCTATGAATTAGATGCGGGTTCCAACTCTGAGTTAGAACCAGAAAAGGGGAGACATATCATTGACTTGGAACCTAGTACCACCATTGCTACCACCAAGATACATCCTGGTGAACTCGATGAGCCAGAGGAAGGTGAGTGCCTCTTTCATACAAAGATGTGGGTAAAAATCAATTTGTTGCACTTCATCGTTAATAGCGGTATCCAGAAGAACCTCATCTTAGTATAGGTCGTCAAGTGGATAGCCCTACTAACAATGTTGCACCCACATCCCTACACCATCATATGGCTCTGTCACGGAAGCGATGTTTGCATCAGCCAATAGTGCTTCCTGTCATACAACATCAAGCCATTCAAAGATGAGGTATTGTGTGATGTTTCTCCCCTTGAATCTTGTGATGTTATTTTGGGAAACATTATTTATGGAAACACCATGATGTATATGAGTCTAGCCCTCACAGTGTTATTATTAATTTGAACAGGAAATTGTACAAGATACCCGAGGTAGTCCCACCTAGTGTTATTTCATTGATCTCTACCAAGCAATGCAGGAAGGTCATTTCTTAGACCGAGAATTTTTTCTTCTTCGTGATTCGCTTTCAGAGTGAGAGAAAGGTTGCATCCACATCCATGGACTTCATGACTGACCTCTCCATGTAGCAGAAACAAGTGGATAAGGTCATGGAAGAACACAAAGACATATTCTCATCACCTACTAGGGTACCTTTGTAATGTTAGGTCAAGCATCCAATCGATCTGACCCCTAGTGCACCGCTACCCAATGGACCAGTCTATTTCCTCTCTCTTCTATAAAATGAGGAGATCAAGAATCAGATCCAAGAAATGATCCACAAAGGGCACATATGACCCATATCATCACCTTGTGGAATCCCAATCGTGCTGGTGCAGAAGAAAGACATGAATTAGTGAATCAACATTGATTATCGAGCCCTAAATAAAATCACAGTCAGGAAATGATACTCGATTCATTTAATCAACGATCTCCTTGATTAGCTCAAGGAGGGGGAAATAATTTAGTAAGATTGATCTGAAGGCTGGATATCATCAGGTCCCAATAGAACCAACAGATGTATGGAAAATTGCCTTCAAGTCAAAAGAAGGTATTTTTAAATGGCTAGTCATGCCCTTTGGTTTGATAAATGCCCCAACGAATTTCATGAGGATGATGGATGATAGATTGTGGCCTTTCACTAATTATTTTGTGGTGGTGTATTTGGATTCCATCCTCGTCTACAAAAATACTTGGGCAGAACACTTGCATCATATTCAACAGGTTTTGCACACTTTGTGACAACACAAGTTATATGATAACTTGGAAAAATGCTCCTTTGGCATGGATAGGGTGCAATACCTAGGATACATTGTTTATGCACATGGTGTGCATGTTGATACAACCAATATCTAAGTCATATGTGACTGGCCAACCCCAACCATGCTCACCGAGCGTCAAATATTCTTATACCTTGCCGATTTAATCGAAGGTTCGTGTTGGGATTCTCCCATATTGCATGGGCCCTCATCCAAATAACCAGCGGTGGTGGTAAGGAAAAATTTGTGTGGGGCCTATCCCAATACAAAGCGTTTGATGATATGAAGTAGCACTAGTGCTCCACCCAATGCTTTCATTACCTAACCTGCAACATCCCTTTGAGATCGAGACATATGCTTCAGACTATGTTGTGGATGTAGTCATCACTCAACACGACCACACTGTGGCCTATCATAGTGAGACACGATCATATGTCATTCGTAAGTACCCTACATATGACAAAGAAATGTACTCCATTGTGCAATCCTGCCTCCAATGGAGGCATTACATTCTCGGGAAGGAGACAATCATTCACACTGATAATAAGCCACTACAGTTCATGTAGTCACAAGGAAAATTTCAGAATAACCACCATCAGAAGTGGTCCACATATTTTCAGTAGTTCCACCTCAACATCCAATATAAAATAAGAAGTACCAACTGAATCACTGATTTTATCAACTGACCTCTAGTCGTGACACTCACCATAGTGCTCAATTCATGGAACCACGAGACCTCTGGATGACCCCACCTCTATGAGACAGATCCTAACTTTTCCATCGACTACTAGATGTTGGGCGCAAACACAATTGTCACCAATTTCCATCTTTAGGACGGGTTGATGTGCCATCTGGAACATCTATTCGTACCATCAAGCGAGTGAGTGAAGCTAATTTGGGAATCCCACTATAGTTGGGTGGCAGGACACTTTGACATGGAAAAGATAGTGGCAGTGTTGCAACGACATTTCTACTGGCCGAAACTTCGACAGGATGTTAGCAAGTATATCTGGTCCTTCACTGCCTATGTTATTACCAAACTGAACATTAAGAAACAAGTTTTGTACACTCCTCTGCCTACTCTTGACAATACCTGAGAATCCATATCAATGGACTACATGTCGGGCCTTCCATCCACCAAGTGGGGAAATGACTGTGTTTTTGTGGTTGTTTATCTCTTTTCCAAGATGGCGATTCTGGCCGCCTACAATAAGAGCATCACAATGAAGGCCACTACAAAGATATTCTTTGAACGAGTGTGGGTACACTTTGGGATCCCACAAACCATTATCTTAGATCAGGACAACCGATTCCTCAACACATTCTGGTCGAGCATTTGGTCAATATTGGACACCAATCTCACCAAGTCTAGTGCCTTGCACCCCCAGACGGATGGCGAAACCAAGGTCGTCAACTGGATGATCATGCACATCCCGTGCATGTAAAATTCTAAGCACCCTCGCACCTAGGATGAGAGTCTTCCCTATGTTCAACACAACTACAATAGAGCCATACATAGCTCAACCGACCACAATCCCTTTTAGGTGGGGTTGGAATTTCAAACATTGGGTCCCATGGATGTTGCACTACCCTTGCGGCCACCTAGGAAGACTCGTCACATGCTCCAAATGGAGCTGACAAAGCCACCCATTTTATTGAGAAGATCCATAATATCCACCAATAGGTTGAGGATATTTTATATAAGTCCAATTCCAAGTACAAGCAGTGCCATGATCAAGATCAGGTGCCACACCTGTTTCAGGTGGGAGACAAAGTTTGGTTGCACTTGCAGAAATAATGCCTTATAGGGCCTCATCGGAAGCTTCATCCACTCCATTATGGACCCTACACCATCACCAAGGATGTGGGTGACAATGATTTTGAGATCAACCTTCCCCCATTCCTTGGATTGCACCCAGTATTAAATGTGGACCTCCTTCGGCCTTAATTCCCACTATTATTGGACACCTCAGAGATAATAGAACAATTGAAACCAAAAAATATAAACCCCAAATGCATGGAACATTAATACACTGATCATATTGTTGACACACAGGTCAAGGAAACTCACCAACGGAGGATCTAGCTCTATCAGGTTGTCAAAGCAGGGTAACTCCTAGACCAAGGCAAGTGGCTCACCCGGGGCCAAATTCAACAAAAAATTCCTCATCTGATGGGGGCACTCAAAGAAATGGATACCATTGATTCTTAAGAGAGGATGATTGATCCAGGAGGCTCTCTTTGTCTGCCCACCTTGTCCAACTGACTCAAAACAATTTTTTGGCAACTTACTATTTTTAGTAGTTTTTCGGTTCCTAAACTTCCGGGGCCATTTTGAGGGCCTAAACAACGTTTTTTTTGCAATAAGGCACCTCATTGTTAAGGAAAGACTTTGATTGAGCCCCCTAAATGAAGCTACTCTTCAATACCTTTCCAATGAGATATCGTGCACTGAAAATAGATATCGTATGCAAAAGTTACGACCCCGAGACGTTGATGTACTAACTTACGTCAACAGGGTCCACATGAATTCTGGCGCTTCATCTCCTAGGGTTAGGTTTTTGTATGCCTAGGGTTTTGTGATTCTTGTTTATTGTGAAAATTCCTTCAAATCCTCATTATACTCATCTTCTTACGAATGAGCGTAGCCATCACATCTCTTTTCAGAGATAAGTTGCCACCATTCTAGCAAGCTTGTTTCAGTCTGCATTTTATAGTTTTCAACGTATTTCTTATTTAATAGAAGCCAAGTTTTACTGTATCTCTATTATTTTTCACTGTTTATTTGTATTAATATTATAAATATGTGGTTTCATTTCGTTCCACTCATAAATTTGGATCACATGGTCCCAAATTCCACAAGCTCTTATCAGGAGAAATATAATGCAAGTATATGTTTCATGAAAATGGAAAACTACTTCACCCTGCCAATCCTAACATGCCATCTTCCAACATCCAGCCTGGGTCAATTTTATTACACCATGAATTTGATCTCTTTTATGTAGACAATCCCATATAGCATAAGAAAAATATGATTGAGTAATTGTATTTTTGGATGTTCAATGGAACTAATGTAAATGTATTGCTTAATTTGACATTTGGTTTATAAAGGGGTTGTTTTCAAGTTTATTATTGGGAAAAAATGTCCATGCTTCTAATAAGTGTTGGTATAATGTTTGAACATATTAAAATCATTGTGTTACTAATATTATCGATGTAATGTTCAATATTTTTACAATTAGGATTCCGATGACAAGCAACCTGTCCACCATCTATCGTTGCACCCCACTACGATATCAAGTCGCGAGATTGCTTCCAAACAAAAAGAGCTCAGAGAGGAAGCATACCGAGAATGGTTGAAACAACCACCTATTCAATTCCCACTACATCATGAGTCATCATTTCAAAACCTCGAAAATAAAACTATTTATTCACATGTTGGGGATGAAGGAAATGATATAAAGGTTAGTATGGATGATTTCTTGCGGGATAAGAATGCCATGGAGAGAGTGTTGTTATATGCATTCCAACAAAATGAACTAGGGGATAACACTGATGTCATAGATACCTTCTATGAAAGATTGAAATATGCTTCCACCACCCCTCTATTTGGTCCAGTACATGGGTGCACAAGGTCTACCCAGCTAGGGACAACAATATTACTATACAACTTGAAAGGAATGTATGGTATGTCAGATGTGTGTTTCTTGATACTTTTGAGGTAACTAATTGTTAAATACCCTAAATTTTTAAGGAATCTTATCACACAATGAAGGAAGAAAAGGGTCGATTTTATTCATGCTTAATGACAATGTAAAGTTCTATTTCCCCCTAATTGTTTGTTACTCAAAGATAAAGTACTTCTAAGTGATAATCTCTTACATGATAGATGTGCAGAGGAAAATCAAATGCTGCAAATGTTGAGTGTTGAGTACATATCATACCATACATGTTTGAAAGATTGTATTCTATATAGAAATGAATATGTGGACTTAGACATATTTCCAAAATGTGGGCATGACATGTACCAAAAATAAAAAAACAAGGCTAAGGAACATGGTTCTCCTCATAAGATATTGAGACACATGTCTATAATTCTAAGGATTGAAAGGCTCTTTCGTTGAAAACAATTAGCCATGTTGCAAGGGTGGCATGCCTCACATAGAAGTGAGTAAAGAGTTATGAAAATCCCAATAGATTCCATAACCATGAAGCATATAGAGGATACATGGCTTGATAAACTCAAGGATGAAGCACAAAGCCTCTGATTGAGCATAACTATGGATGGATTTAACTCGTATTCCCTGCAAAACACCAACTATTCTGTTTGGCCAGTGGTAGTGATCAATAACAATATCTCCCCATGGTTATTCCTGAAGAATGAACATCTTATGCTGGCTGTTATAGTCCTAGGTAGAAGACAAGGGAAGTGAATGGATGTATACCTCCAACCATTGATCAATGAATTTAATAAATTATGGGAAGGGATACATGTATATGATGTATCAAGACCCATCCCAATGGAGAGGTATTTTACATTGTATGGCATATGTGCATACACCATGCACAATTATCCAGGACTAGGAGTTTTCTTTGGTAAGAATGTTCATTGATTTGTTTATATCTGTAATTTTATTTGACATACTTAGTTTTGTGAAACTATATTTTTTACACTAACATGCTATGTATACAATATCATCATAGGTCCTGTAACAAAAGGGTATCGTGGATTTAAATGTTGTGGACCTTCTTTAAAGACTAGGTGGTCCAAAAACCTATGAAAGTTGGTGTACGACTGTTCCATGGTATTCCTCCCAGAAGACCACCCTTATAGAAAAAGCGCATCTACTTTTAATGGTAAACCAGAGAGAACCCGAAGACCTGAAATAATAACACATGTTAGAAAAACAGGACCACAGAGAAATAAAATGAAAACATATGCATAAATAAAACACATAAGATACACAATACAATAGAGACACAAATATACATGGTTCACCTAGTGTGGGCTACGCCCATCAAATAAATTGCCAGGTCCTTCCTTTTTATTATCCAACAAATGAAGGGATACAACTTACATCACACTTGTTGTAACTTCTTCTTCTTTCTCTCACAATATCCTCTCTCAGAATACAATATTCACTCACTTACACAACTGTAATACAAATGTTCTCATACAAAAACAAGTTTCATTTTTTGGAAAAAACCCTAACATAACTTCTACTGTCATTTCTGCGACCCTATAATGAATGATCCAAATTGACTACCAAATTACAATATTTTACAAGAAAATTTTCCCAAAAGTTTCCTTGGGGGATCCTCCCTCAAACCCCTGTCTAGGGGCCTACTAGCCCCCATTCTCCCCAGCCGGGGGTAGGTCCCTCTCAGACCCCCTTCATTTACGGGCCAACCTTGATCCCATGACATAAGGGTGATAAGCATACCTACATATGAATCATGAAGATAATCATGCTCCACAACCAACAATATCCCACTTGGATACTGATCACAACAACTCCACTACTACTATACCTGTTGGAGTATGATCCACCTTGGACCTAGAAAATTTCTCATATTCACCTTCATGCTTGAAGGCCAACTAAAACTGAGCAGGAACTCGGTTTCTCCCCAATTACTACCTTTGTTAACATGTATTCATGATTCTGGCTAGTATGTGTCTTTTCCAACTTCAATTGTCCATCTTCCAAAACAGATAGTATGAAATGGTACCTAAGATGTATATACTTTGTCTTAGAATGTAAGGCTAAGTTCTTTGCAATATGAATGACACTTCGGCTATCACAATAGAACCTGCTATTCTCCTATTGTTTTCCCAATTCCTCCATAAATATTCATAAACAAATAATCTATTTACTTACCTTTGTAGCAACAACATACTATGCTTCCATCGTTGAAAGTGCAACATTTTTTTGCAGTTTTGAAATCAAACTTACTGTTGTTCCACCTACAGTAAAAACATACCCTGTGGTGCTCCTCCTGCTATCTTTATCACCTTCCATATATGAATCAACATATCCCTATAGAAAAATGTTTGAACCTCCCAAACATAATGCATGAGTAGTAGTACCTCTAAAATACCTGAGAATCCACTTTACTGCCTCCCAATGTTCTTTACCTGGATTTTGCATATACCTGCTCACAACTCGCACTGCATGTGCAATATCTAGTCTTGTGCACACCATCACATACACCAAGCTGCCAACTGCTGATGAATTGCCAACTGCTGATAAATAAGGGACCCTCAACATGTATTCCATCTACTCATGTGTCTTGGGACACATTTCGTTGGTTAATTTGAAATGGATAGCCAAAGGTGCACTAACTAGTTTTTCATTCTACATTCTAAACCTCTCCAACACCTTTTCTTTGTACTCACCCTAAGAAAATATCAATTTGCAAT
>ML845331.1:0-11217 GCA_009831015.1 Picea engelmannii
TGCCAAAAGAAAATTTTAGTCTAGGTAGGATTTCGGGGGTAGGCATCCAAATAACCCCCCGTTATCTGGTTCTCACAAATTTCAAACATAGAAGTTGACGAATAGGGAACTTTCAAATCCTCCAAGTCCAGCGTTCCAATCACAATAAGGCAGGGAGATACCCGTGAAGGGTCGAAGGCCAAGGTCCGGTTTTTCTGTGCGTCCCCCCTTGAGGCACCCACCTCTTGGACATGATCCAGCTCGTGACCCATCTCTTCGGCCGAAAATCTAAATGCCGCGCTTGGACCGAGGTACCTAGTGACCAATTTTAGGACATCTACCTAGGTGGCGGTTGTGGGTTGCAATCGCACCTTGATTGGATTTTGTGTGGCTATTGGGAGGTATCGCCAGCTCTTTTGGGATATTGCACCCTCGACCCCTCATTATAACCAGTTATTTCATCCTTCACTAGTGTCTCTTCCGGTGACTTCAGACCCCACTGTCGAGAGCTATTGGAAGGTCCAGTGCTATTTGAGAGGAAGGACGTTACGTCTTCTAGGACATGAGCATTTGCTTTGTTGTTTATTCCCCCACGCGGACAAAACCCTCTTACCCACATATATGTTTCTTTCTCATTTATGTATGATGCACATATGATTACAGTTTGACTTTGATATATATATATATATATATATTGCGTAAAAATAGTCACAACAAAGACTCTTGGTTCTATGTTTCTCTCACCAATGGTTGCACACATTTCACACAATTAGTCTGACATCATTGGGGAACCACAGAACCCCCGTCGTTCACGACGCTTGCTCAACCTTCCTCCTATATTAGTGGGAGTATCTGGTCGTACTCATTCATCATTACCTCCTTCACACACTCCTGTGAGTGCTACCATCTTCGGATCAGCTTTGCTTGGTTCTACATTACTTGGGTCCAGTTCCCAAGGTCACACAGTCACTCGCTCTCCTTTACACGGAAGCGGGGGACCCACTTCCTCTCAAGGAGGGAGCACCAACCCACCTAGTCCCCATCAAGGGTCAAGTTCAAAACACACTATGGTTGGAACTAACATTCCTACCCCATTACAGATGTCATACTTGGCCTCTCTCAACATACCGGATCTCACCAAGCTTACTAATGATCCTATATTGCATGACGCCTCATGGCCCGCAATGCCCACCAAACTTCCTTCAGACATGCCAAAGTTTGAAGGGACGGTAGGGGATGACCCCACCAATCATGTCATGACTTTTCATCTATGGTTTTCTTCCAATAGCATCATGGAGGATTCTTTCAGACTGCGATTATTTCAACGCACACTTACTGGCCCATCAGCCAAATGGTATGTCGAAGAAAAATCAAGATCCCATACGACCTTTGAGTCCTTGGCCAAAGCATTCCTAACTTTCTTCCAATTGCCCATTCGCCATGACAATGGTATAGAACAATTGTCTAACTTAAAACAGACCTCATCCACCCACATCGCTGACCACATTCATGAGTGGCGTAGGCGACGTAGTTTGTGTAAAGCAGAAACCACCAAACAACAATGCCTTGACTGGTTTCTTAGATCACTTGTCGCTCTCCTTGGTAAAGATGTAGCTTCTACCTTCCCACAATATGAAGAGGAGGCCATCAGCAAGGCTCAACAATATGACCTCATTTATGCACAATCAGGATACCTATACACAGTTCTTCCTGATCTTCCAAAACCTGTGCCATTTGGCCAGGACAAACTGGGGATGTCTCACTCAGCAGACGGACTAATAGGTGCCACCACACAGCATATTCCACAACCCCAACCACCACCGATGTATAGAACACCTCAATACCTACCGGCCTATGGGGTCACTCCTTACTTCCCCCCAACCCCTTATCAACAACCCTATCCTGTTTCTATGCCTCCACCCATCAGTGGACCACCACCGGCACCCCCCATACATCCACCTATTCCTCCAAATGGTGGTACTCCCTCAACATCCACTTATAGTACTGGTGAAACAACACAGCCTTCTTATGTACCTTACAGCTCGGCGCCACCACAAAATCCTTATTTTTGATTTCCCGGTCCTCCACAACCCATGGCTCCCCCACATCCTCATGCGGGGGTAAATTTTGTTCAACCGTCGACTGTTCAACAATAACAAAATTTTGAACAATTGAACACAGCCAACCCTTCAAACAACTCTAAGAAAAAAGGATGGAATAGAAATAACAACAATCCTGGTCAAGGCGGGAATCAACCCCCACAACACCCACCCACTGGGGGAAACCCGAACCAAGGGAACCAAAACTCCCAGGGGGGAAATAACAACAAATGACAAGGGAGGAATAATGCTAAAACCATCCACCCTTGTGCTCTTTGTGGTGTGTACGGTCATTACACTCACCATTTCCCCCAGATTGTTGATTTCAAGAGGTTGAAAGACTCTGGGAGCCTTCCCCCCTCCCCAGCACAACCTGCCCCGCAACAGGAACAACAACAATATGCGCAACAACCCCCTCCCTTCGTACTGCAAAATCCTATCCCACATCAAGGTGTCATAAACACACAGCAGGACACATAGCATCCCTCACCTCAGGTGGGCCAACACCATAACCCCAACAATCCAGTAGAGCGAACAATTCTCCTCACCAGTGAGGAAGAAATTCTTTTGCAAACACGCAATCGTTAGTATCCTACAACAACTGAGTCTACTCCCATCTCTTCAGAGAAAAAACCCACACCGACAGGACCCCTACTGATGATCCCTCGCCCTTCCTCCGAACCACCATTACGCATCCCTCGCATCCCCTTGCGCAGGAATGTTCACAACCCACAGGCTAGGGCAACACATAACTACAGCTTGGTAGATGACTTAGTGCAATCCCCGACTGCCATGTCAGTTCTGGAAGTCCTCCAGACTTGTCCAACGCAACGGAAATCATTACTTTTCACCTTGGGGGCAGTCGACCCTGCCGATACTCGACTCATCACTTTTGACCTTGATAGCTGTGAACCTCGTCTTCCCGCCGCAGTTGCTATTCAAATACCAGTCAAAATACAGAACATCACCATCCATCGGTGTATCATCGATGAAGGGACATCTACCTGTATCATGTCCAAAACAGTATGGAAGAAACTTGGTTCCCCAGACCTCTTACCATCTGCCATCACGTTACGAGCTTATGACAGAAGACCATCATCCCCTGAAGGGCTCTTCCAAAATGTCCCCGTAGAACTCGGGGGCAAAACCATTCTCATTGACACTGAAGTTATCGATGCTCAACTCGATTACACTATCTTGTTTGGCCGTACCTACATGTATGCTATGAAGGCAGTGGCCTCATCCGTCTTTCAGACAATCATGTTCCCTCATAACGGGAAGATAGTGACCATCGACCAAGTCACACATTACGAACCAAACCCATTTGCCAACCTCGATAACATTATTCCTCTCATTCATTCAAGCAAAGATGTATATCCACTCATCGAGATGGGTCCTGGTATTTTCAAAGATCCATCCTTGTTAGGGACGTACCATGGAGAACCACCACTCCTTCCCCCTAGCCAAGTATGCGTCGTTTCCTCTAAAGAAACTCTCCAGGAGGATGCTCATCCTCCTCACGAGGCTTCAGTTATCCCTGACGTCTCAACAGTCACAGCACCACTCCCACAGGAGCCTCCTGCGCACTCGTCGATCCCTACGGTCCACGAATCCACACCCCCTCAAGGGCCTCGTCCCATTTGCGAGACAATTCCCCGACCCCTCACTCAAATTCCCTTCTTTTACCCTCAACCCGGTATAGAAGCTTTCCAGGTAGCAACAATGCTCACACTACCCAATATGGTGTTAGCAATCCCAGTGTGGTACTTACATCCATCTGGGATGGTCCCTTGCCCATAGGAATGACTCCCCATGACGATTCCTATCATCACTCCCACTACCCCTACTACCCCCATACTCCCTACCCCCACTGCTACAACCGGGGGTAGGCGACGTAAGAAGGATCCCACAGCTCCACTTCCTCCACGCATCCCACCACCTTGCGCCTTGTGTGACAAAGAGGGTCACCAAACCAACAACTACCCATCACTACCGGAATTACGGAATTTGATTCCCCCCAATCCAACCCCCACACCACCCATTACCACTGCTACCACTCAACTTTCCAGTAGTAGAGGGTTGAGGACCAAATTCGCATGTGCCATCTGTTCTGAGTATGGCCACTACTCCCATCATTGTCCGGCACTGCCACATTTCCGACAGGCATTAGCTATCATATGCCAGGACTTTCAGAACAACCCCCACCCTGCGTCGTCCTCCACCACAAATATCACCGACATTCGCTATGTCACCACTTCAGTCAATGAACGCATGAGGTGCCCCTGCTCTCTTTGCGATTCATTAGCACATTTTACATTCCAGTGTCTTATAATCCTCGCATACAGGAAACATCAATTGGCCCTGCATCACCAACCTGCAACAGCGGTAATCGACCTTACTTCATCACTCGAGGCTCTTCATGTCATTTCTCCAGAACCCGAGGCACTCCCAATACCTCCTTGGTTCTTAGATGGCACAACTGAGGATTTACCCCGTAACCCTCCCAACTCTCCTGCTCATTTCCCTATGGAGATTATCCATCCAACCACCACGAGTACCCCTCAGTTCTTCAACATATGGTTCATGATGAGCGAACCCTCATCATCTGCTCGCACCTCTCCCCTTGCTTCACCAGCAGGGGGCAATCACACTAGGGCTGAGATCACTCCTCATGATCCATTATATTCTCGTCGTTATCGATGTGACGAAGACATATTGGAAGAAATACAACGCCTAGAATCTCCCTGGGATGCACTACATCATCGTGCTCTCTTCCTTCCGTAGGAAGCCCACATGCCTCCTAGCCACAACCCAATTTACGCGGTCGAAACCAAAGACTTTATCCCATCAGGACCTATCGATTGGTTCAACAATCCTATTCATGCACCCGACACTTTTGAAGAAGGTAATCTGGCCAACATTTCCCCCACCATCAAAATTGACATTTCCATTAAACCGGGCATCGTCGAAGAAATCATCATTGGAGCTGCTTGCACTCCTCAGGAGATCGAAGCATATAAAACCCTCTTCCAGGAATATAGGGATATCTTCACCTGGTCATACACGGAGATGCCTGGCCTCGACCCATCTATTGTCGAACATCGTATCGACACCTGGCCCGACATCACACCTGTTCGCTAGAAACAACGACCGCTACACCCATCTAAGGTCGTGGCTATCAAAGCCGAAATTGATAAATTACGTACGGCTGGGTTATTTACCCCATAGCTTACACTTCATGGGTTTCCAACCCTGTACACGTCGAAAAAAAATAGGGCACCATTCGCATTTGCACCAACTTTCGCAATCTCAATAACGCATGTCCCAAGGACAACTTCCCAACGCCTTTCATCGATCAGATTATCGACGACTGCGCCGACCACGAGGATCTTTCCTTTATGGATGGATTCTCTCGCTATAACCAAATTCAAATTCACCCAACCGATCAATATAAAACCGCATTCATTACCCCGTGGGGTACGTTCGCATATCGTGTCATGCCCTTCGGCCTCAAAAACGCGGGCGCAACTTTCCAGCGGGCCATGACATACATCTTTCATGATCTGGCTGCAATCATCCTCGCCTACTTAGATGACCTCACCGCTCGCTCTAAGAAATGCACCCAACACCTAGATGATTTACAAATCATCTTTCAATGGTGTCGTCAGTACAACATCTGCTTGAACCCTCTCAAGTGTGTGTTCTGTGTCACCGTAGGGCGCCTCCTCGGTTTCATCATTTCACAAATCGGTATCACCGTGGACCCCCTCAAAGTCCAAGCTATCACCAAAATTCCACTGCCTCGTAATTTACGACAACTGCAGAGTCTACAGGGCAAATCTAACTTCCTTAGATGCTTTGTTCTTGATTATGCCATACGCGCACATGGTTTCCTCCGCTTACTACGTCACGACATCCCCTTTCAATGGGACGACTATGCCCAACAGTCATTTGACGACCTCAAAGCAGCACTCTCAAATGCACCTTTGATTAGTGCACCTGACTACAATCACGACTACATCCTTTACGTATCCGCATCAGCTGTATCAGTAACCGGCGTCCTCATCCAGATCGGAGATGACAATCGTGAACATGTCATTTACTACGTCAGTAAGAACCTCTCAGGACCACCCCTGAAGTACAAAAATGAAGAGAAACTTGCTCTTGCAGTTGTCCTTGCAGTATAGAAACTGCGCCATTACATTCTGCTTCGCACCACCAAGGTCGTTGCAGATTCCAACCCTATGCAATACTTACTCAGTCGTCGCCAAGTTAACGACAAATTCACTCACTCGATCGTTATCCTTCAGGAATACGACCTCGATTTTTCAAAACCTAAGAGTAAGAAGGCCCTCGTTCTCGTTGAACTGGTCACGACCCTTCCCGCTGACACACCTAGTGCCCCCGTCAATACTGACTTTCCTGATGAACATCTCTTTTACATCGCTTCAGATGATCCTTGGTATGGCGACCTCCTCGTCTACCTATGAACTCAAAAGTTTGGTAACCACCTATCCCGAGATGATCGTCGGCGCATTCGCCATCAGGCCCCCCGCTATCTCCTCATAGGTGACATCCTATATCGGCTGGGTGTCGACACCATTCTTCATCGCTGCCTGACTATTGACGAGGCCGACAGAGTCTTAAATGATTTCCACAGCGGTGCCTATGGGGGCCATCTTTCGGGCATAGCCACGGCTCAAAAGATTATCCGGGCTAGTTACTTTTGGCCTACCATGTTTCACGATTGCCTTCCTGCCGTGAAACGATGTGAGCAATGTCAGCTCTATGCCAACAAAGCCCGTGTTCTTCACCTTGTCATTACTGCATGCCCCTTTTGTAAATGGGGCATTGACTTCATGACTTGTAATCCCCCCTCCAGCAATGGTCACAAATACATTGTTGTCACTGTCAATTAGTTCACCAAATGGGCCGAAGCTATGCCCACCTTCAACAACACCGCTGACACCGCAACGCGTTTTTTCTTCAATCATGTCATATCCAGGTTCAGAGTACCACTCCAACTCGTTTCCGACCATGGGAAACACTTTGAGAATGAGATCTTCGTCGAAATCTCTTCTCGGTTAGGCTTCTCTCATGAGTTTTCCTCACCATATTATCCTCAGTCAAACGGACAAGTCGAGGCAATGAACAAAGTCCTCAAGACCATGTTACAACACATGGTTAATAAACATAAAACCAATTGGCATCATATGTTATTTTCCGTGCTATGGGCTTATTGAATGGCAGTAAAGACTACTATGGGTTTTACGCCATTTCGTTTAGTCCATGGGGTCGAGGCAACTCTTCCCATCAAGTGCGAAATTCCCACCCTTTGCACCGCAATTGATATTTTACATGACATTGCTCCCATGGAGTAGCACTTGCTGAACTTGGAGTCTCTGGATGAAGATCGATGATCCTCATTACAGAACAACGAGGCAGCCAAGAAACGATCCAAGGCTACCTTTGATCTCCATGTCAACTTTCGCTCATTTCGCGAAGGTGACCTTGTCCTCACCTATGATATTGCTCATGATACCTTGGGCCACGGCAAATTCGAATCACTATGGCATGGCCCTTACATCATCCAACATTACCTCACTAAAGGCGCATACATCCTGGCCTCCCCCGAAGGCCTCACGCTCAAAGAACCCGTCAATGGGTTATACCTCAAGAAATTTTATGCTTAGAAGTAGTCATCCTACTTTAGGTTACTTTTTCTTGTTTAGTGTTTTTAATATTTTTTCTCCCTCATCTAAACTATCCTTTGTGCTATTGACAGATGCCTACTCCACTAGCTTACCACATTGGTTATGCCGACGGCACCAGTCGTTGGACACAAAATCTCGCTTCGGCTGCTTGGGCTCTCTACACCCCTTCACATGAAATGCTACATTCCAGCGACATCTGTTTAGGACCAGCAACCAACAACCAAGCCGAATACACTGCTGTCATTGGCCTCCTGACCGATGCCCAGCATCATCATATTCGTCACCTTAGCGTTTTCCTCAACTCCCAGCTAGTCGTTCTTCAGCTCAACAATGTTTACCGTGTACGTGATCCGTGCCTCTTTCGCAAATACCTGCAGGTTAGATTATTATCTCGCCATTTTGATTCCATTACATTTACACATATTCCAAGAGAATTGAATCAAACAAAAGATGAAATAGCTAACATGGTGCTAGATTGGCATATATCACATCAAGTTACACATACATAAACATCTCCAACATCCTGTCACATCATATAGATAGAATAAACATCATGATCATCAACATAAAACACATGTAAACCAGATTTGGATCTCAACAACATGTATAATCATATATATATGTGGGCCCCTCAGGCCATCCAAATATTTACATACAACAAAAATACATCGGCCCTCAGGCCCGTGCCACATATCGGTACAAAAATCGGCTCACCAGCCTATATCATCAAAAAATGTCTACATACATACATCAGGGTGCCTCTATCGCACCCCCCACTGCTCCTCCCTTAGCAGGAGGTGGTGGCCCACCCCCACCTGCCCTAGGCGGTGGTGGTGGAACATCCGCAGGACCCCCCTGCCCAGGCGGCAGGCGTCCGCTAGTCATTGCGGCGAGCACTGCTGCTCGTCACACTAGGCCCCGCCATGGTGACGGTAATCCTATACACTGTTCCAGGAACCCCTCGTCCTAGATATGGATCCACATGCCCTCAGGCACGTCCTGCAACACCGTCTCAAAACGACGGCGTATATCATCCAAATCAACTCCGGCTGCCGCCGGAGGAGCGTGTCATGATCCCACACCAGGGTCATCAAAACGGTGCCTCCGTGCCAGTCTCTCAGGCCCTGCTGGTTTCCTAGCAGCCTCATCCCTCAGACGCCTCCCTCCAAGCGGCGGTCTCTCCCGCTCTCACTGTGCTGGCGCTCTGTACAACTCCACCTCACGCCCGCGACGTGCTAAATCTGCACATGCACAAAACAAGCAACAGCAGATCATATCAGTATCTATACATCATACATATGAACTGGTATATCAAAAAACACAACGTAAATCAAAACATACAACACTCAACATACCTTGGTCATCAAAAGCCTCCCCAGGAGGCAATACCATGTCCGGGTCTCCCCGAAAATCAACCCCAGCATAGGGGTACTGCAGCATAACCTGCGACATCTATCGCCATATCTGCGCCGCCTGCGCAGTAAAGTAATGTCTGCCTTCGTCACCACCGTGGAGAACCAAAATCTGGGACCACCACCTCAAACGCAGCTCTCGTACCCCTGGTGCCTCTAATAGCACCCTTGGGCGCAACATCGACACCCTCTCCAAGAAATATGCCACCAGGATGGAGCCAAACGCAAACTCCCTGGTACCTGTCGACCGACATCGGTCCAACTGCGCAATCATCCCTGCGTGAAGGGTCAAACCCCAGGCGAACCACTCACGGCCCACCACCACCCTCTCCATCACCAGCAGCTCACCACCACTGATCCGATGGGTCGCTCGTGACCCATACACCCAAAAAAGCATCGCTGCTATGCAACGATGCAGCAGGGCATCCAACCCACTGATACTCACTGCACTCCCTGCCATGAAGTTCTCACCTGAACAATATCGCTCGGCGACATCCCGCAGGAGAGTATCCCTCGGCAGGACAGGCTCTGCCGGCAACAATGTTCCCTGGAAGGGGAGCCCAGTCAAGAAGTATATATGCTCCACCGCAGTGAAGGGGATCTGCTCTCCTCGCATGAGGAAGCAGTGTTGATTAGGGCTCCACATCTCGAGCAGAAACTGGAGTAAGTACTCATGTGCCCGTATCAAAGGGCACTCAAAAAACTTTATCAGCCCACCGGCTGCTAAAGACGCTCGAACTGCAGGCCTTGCATTGGCCACAACATCTTGCAGCTGTGACCAGTCTCGCTTATGCCATCGCACATCCATAGTCACTGCTAGCCACCTGCACACAACCCAGAGTCCTATATTAGCTTATACAAACACCAAATGCATAAAAAAGACTCCCCTCCTCACCTTTCAAACTTGCCTCAAAGGCACGGTTTTCCCACCCACAGGCGCGCACACGTGCGCACCTGTTCACAATACAGGCGTGCCCTAGAACGTGCCTATCAAAACCCACAGGTGCGCTCGAGAGCACACCTATTCACCCCACAGGCACGCATTAGTGCGCGCCTGTCCACCTCATAGGCGCACCCCCTTGTGCGTGCCTTAAAACCCACCTCACGCGCACCATTGCGCGCTTATTCAGTGGACAGGCGTGCATATATGCACGCCTTCCACTGAATCTCCCTCGCACGCGGGCCCACTCCCTAGGAAAATTCCCCTTTACTCTCTTGTACGAGCCCCCGTACCTACCCTGCCCAAAAATTAGAAACCTATTTCTATGCAGGACGATCAGACCACTAACCTAAAACTCGCACGTCGTCGATCGGGTACCTCGTGCTCCCTGAATCACTCAATCTCCTCTGAATCTGCTCAAAAACTCACTGTAGCAGCAGGTACAAATGAGGTGGCAATGTGGGCCCTACAGCTATATATAGGCCTTTTGCCAAACTTCCACTCACCTTTCTGGGAGCCCACGGCATCCATTTTCCGAACCATCTTCAGCCACGGGATCAGCGTCCCGCCACCTACATCATGGTTGTCCCTGGGTCACTTTTCATCCTAGGCCCCCGGGGCACCTTTTTTCACATCATGGCCAGGTACACGCACACATTGTCACATTTATCCAATACATGTTCATGTTTTTTATTCTTTTCAGATATTGTTCACTTTGGGTATTTGGTTGTTCTATGTGCAGGTACTTGATCATCATCTCTCCACATCATTCCTTCAGGTATATACTCAACACTGGCATGTAGTCTCTCCCACTGTATTGCATTTACATTTCCATTCACACCCTCTGATATTGACCTTTAGGATACCCATTCCCGGCTCTGTCGTACTCACACCTCCAGTTGCATCTTTAGTACTGTTACCCGGTAGCACTCTCACCCACATGAGTTGTCCCATTCATAGCACCTTTTGGCACTTTTGACACTCATGCTGTTCTTCATTACCCTTTAGGGATGGGAGTCCCGGTAGTCTTTCATCATGTTGCAGATCAACCACATACTTCTTCTCCTCATTTT
>ML845331.1:37433-48117 GCA_009831015.1 Picea engelmannii
GGTTTGTGAACCTGCAAGTTAATGAAATCAAAAGGAAAGCAAAGTGAACCCAAATGAGGGAGGAATTAATACCTTCTCCCCAGTATGGTCGCCAATCTGTTTGCACCCAATTCGTCACTAGGTGAGCAAATTAAGAGTGCTTACATGCCCAGTTGGGCTCTGCTAGGCATGACAGCTGTGAAAGGAAAGGGTTAGGGAAAACAAAACAAAACAATGAACAAGAATTAAACTAAAACTAATTAAAACTATGAGCATATGAAAGAATGAAAAACAAATACAAATGGACCAATATCACCAATGTATAAGCTGATCTATTGATGAAATCCAAAGGCACAATGAAGAAAGGGGACTTGGGTCCCTTCTTCCTCCAATGGAAGGCTCTTGAGGCCCTCACTTGCTTGCTCTCCTTTACAATGAAAAGATGAAAATGTGGGTGAAAGAACTCCAATCTTATCCACTCAAGAGAGAGAGAGGGATAGCTTTTGTGAAATGATGCCCATGTGTTCTTGTTAAAGAATGAGTCCTTAACAATCTTGGCAGCATAACAATGCATAGAATTCCTTGATAAAATGATGGTTATTCATGGCTTTTTATAGCCTAGCATTGGGTCATTATGGAACCTCTTTGGAGTGTGAAAAGAGGCTCTTTAGGGCTCAGTTAGGTCTTTGACCAGCCCACCATGCGGATTGAGCTCGGATTTGGTGTCAAATTAACTTGGGAGTTGATCCATTAGTGGTTGGGAGGTCGACCAATTTCAATAAATGCGTCGTTTAGTAGGTGCGTGGGTTTTTCGCACAACATCTGCACATCGTGCGCGCATGCGCGCATTGTACGCTGTTGTTACGTGCATATGCGCGCGCACCCCGGTTCTGTAAAGAGCCCTTCAATTTTTTGGTCATTTTGTATAGCTTTTACCCCTTTTACAGTGCTGTGGAATTAATCCTGTGCCATGAATGACTTTAGTCCTGTTTTGACGATGCGGAGTTCTTTCCACCATGTGCGGACGAAATTTCAGTGATAACACTATGGACATGAATGGACTGTGCAAAAACACTCAATTGAATGTTATGCCTTTAGGTTCTTATGACTATCTAATTGGGATGGATTGGTTGGATCAACACCATGCCATATTGGATTATCATAACAAGGCATTCACTTGCCTGGATGAGAAAAAGAATAATAAAATAGTCCAAGGAATTCCCAGAGCTATTGCTATTAGAAAAATCTCAACAATACAGCTGAAGAAGTGCTACAAAAAATGTTGTCAATTATTTGCAGCCCATGTGGAGGAAACACCTAAGGATAAGGTGTCAAATATCAAAGACCATGTAGTACTAAAGGAGTTTGAGGATATATTTCAGGAGATACCCAGACTACCTCGAAAAAGAGATATAAACTTCTCAGTAAATTTGATGCCTGGAGTAGCTATAGTGTCAAAAGCTCCCTACACAATGCGTACACTAGAGTTGAAAGAGTTGTAATTACAGCTTGAAGAGCTTCTGAAGAAGTGGTACATACACACAAGTGTGTCACCTTGGGGTGCCCCGATCCTGTTCATGAAGAAGAAGGATGGGATGCTAATATTGTGTATCGATTTCAAACAATTGAACAAAGTAATTGTAAAGAACAAATACCCTCTACCGAGGATTGATGACCTCTTCGATCAATTGAAGGATGCGAAGATATTTTTGAAGATAGACCTTAGGTCTAGATATCACCAGATAAGGATAAAATATGAAGACATCAACAAGACCTCCTTTAGAACAAGGTATGGTCATTACGAGTTCACAGTGGTGCCGTTTGGGTTGTCGAATGCACCTGCTGTTTTTATGTGCCTGATGAATGGTGTATTTAGGGACTATCTAGACAAGTTTTTCATAGTCTTCCTAGATGAAATTCTGGTATATTCCAAGTCGGAGGAAGATCATGAACAACATATTAGGATGGTGTTTCAAGTGCTAAGAGAGCACTAGTTGTATGCCAAGTTTAGCAAATGCTCGTCTTATCAGGAGCAGATCCATTACTTGGGGCATATTATTTTGAAGGAAGGGATAATTGTAGATCCTAGGAATATTGAGGCCATTAGAGAATGTTCAACACCAAAGAATGTGAAATAAGTCATATCCTTCATGGGTCTAGCTAGATATTATAGAAGGTTTATCACAGGGTTCTCGAGGATAGCTCACCCTATCACTTCCTTGCAAAGGAAGGAGAAAATGTTTCAGTGGACAGATGATTGTGATAAAAGCTTTCAACAATTGAAGCAACTGTTAACCAGTGCTCCAATCTTAAGTATTGCAGATCCAAATGAATATTTCATGGTGTGCACTGATGCGTGCAAAGAAAGACTGGGAGGAGTCCTCAGTTAGAATGGATTCGTAATCTGTTATGAATCCAAAAAGTTGAAAGAGCACGAAAAGAACTATGCAACAGATCATTTGGAGTTGGAAGCCATACTTCATGCTTTAAATAAATGGAGTCATTACCTCATGGGAAGGAGGCTCAAACTGAGAATAGACCATAATGGACAGAGTCTATGGGGTTGTTCAAAGGATTCGGAACGAATATGAATTTTAACACAACTTATCATCTAGAGTCTGATGGAAATACAGAGAGGGTGAACAGAGTAATAGAAGACACACTAAGGATGTATGTGATGGACAAACCATTGAAATGGGAAGACTACCATCACTTGGTAGAATTCACCTACAATAATGGGTATCAAGCATCGTTGGAGATGATCCCATTTGAATCACTTTATAGAAGAAAGTGAAATACTCCAGTAAGATGGGATAATTGAGCTGATAAGGAAGTGTTTGGGCCAGAGTTGCTCAAGGAAATGGAAGAATAGATGCTAAAAATTAAGCATAATTTAAAGGCTACCCAAGACATGCAAAAACGTTATGTCGATAGGAAAATAACCCACAAAGAGTTCAAAGTGGGTGACCATGTTTTCCTGAAAGTACAGTCCAATAGAATTTCCTTGAAGCTGGGAAACTGCGCCAAGTTGGCTGCCTGATTTTGTGGGCCATTTGAAATCCTATAAAGGATTGGGTCAGTTGCATACATGCTTACATTACCTGCATCCATGAGTATACATAGTGTGTTTCATGTTTCATTGCTTAATAAATATATACCTAATGATAATCATGTAATTTATTGGAATGTGATTCAGGTGGAGCAAGAAGGTGTCCTGCAAGTGCATCATGTGCACATATTGGACCGGAAAAGCAAGCAGCTCCAAAATCGATCCATAGGGCTTGTAAAGGTCTAGTGGACCTAGTACGATCATGAGGATGAAACATCGGAGGATGAGGATGAGGATGAGGATGCTATGCGGGCAAATACCTGCATCTTTTTGAAGATTTTGAAAAATCTTGTTGATGTTGTGTGAAAGTTGCACTGAGGACAGTGCAAAAATAAGGGGAGGGGATTGTAATATCCCCAAGGACGAGCCCTCTTTTAATCATGTTTATGAATTTTAGATCATGTCTTGTAGGATGGTGAGATGAATATTGATAATCTCGTAGGCTTATGTGTTTATTAGGCCAAAAGCCTGTTTTTGTATATGTATTATGTAGAACATTAATAAAAATATAAACATCATTGTGTGTAGACCGACCACGAAGAAAGAGTGATGAGGGAATAAGATTCCACAAAGTGGGTAAGGGAAAAGGAGCTGAAAGGTTGGAAAGAGAGCCTAAGTGTTGATCCTAGGGTCTAATCTTAGGGGCTTAATTCCTTGGGAATAATAATTTATTATTATTCCAAAAGCTATGTGACAAAACATGTTTTTATCCTAAGTTCCCAAAAGGGGAAACATGCGCAAAAGGGAACATAGGTTGATGGAGCACATGCAGCCTCATGGGTGACATGTGTTGGCCTTTTCACATGCAATTTAACCCAAAGATTGAGTCGTGGAGGGGGTTCATCCTCCATTATGCCATGAGCTATCTGAACCGTGAGAGTCTGGGAGGTCCTTCGTTGTTGCGTTTGTACTGCCAGTTTCTAGATCCTCTGTCTGAAAACCATTTGCCTTTGCTTTGGAACCTCTATTATTTTTAACCTAATGCAATTCTAAGAACCAAAAACGATGAATTATTCTGCATCTTCTGTGGAACCCAACACCAGGGAAATCACCTGTGCGTTTTGTTTCTAACATCTGGCCATTGCCATTTTTGGACCTATGTCCATCTACTATTGCGACTGTCATTCTTGTGTGAATGAGTGTTGAACCATGGTTGTGTCTGTTTCCTATTTCCACACCTCATTTTCTTGTTGCTTCTTTCACCCGTGAGTTGCCTAAAAGTTGCTGCTGCTATTGTCATCATAAAATCGCAGGAATTGAGTTGAATATTGGTTGAATAAATGGGTTTTCAGGCCCGTGGTAGAAGCGTTCGGTGGTCAAAACTGTGAGCATCTCTCTCCAGGTGAGAGAGCTTGCTGAGAAATGGTTTTCTCCCAAAGTGAGTCCAGCACATCTACGAAGCTTTGTGAATTCTTGGTCCAGCCTGTTGTCGAGTCCTAGAGAGGGAGGTGAAATAATGATGGACTGTGCTTTTGAAGGTGTATACTCTCGGGTTAAAAAGACATGTGGGGAATGAGATTCCATTAGTAGTGGGCGTAATAAGGCTCCTGGGGAGAATCCTTCTGGTTTTTCTGTGCAATTTTCCTGTAACCTCAACCTAGCCTAGGATTCCTTTTCCTTGGGTGGAGCTTAGTCCCATCTCGGGGGTGACCCACTATTGAGTGTGATGAGCAGTGAGGTCTAAGGTTGGGAAGTTCATGGAAGGTCTGCACGTGGTTGGTGGAGTTACTACAGTTTCAAAGATACGTATATGCATGTGTTTAAATTCAATTTTTAAATCCATGTCTGTGATGCTCGTAATATTATCATGTATTCTATTGCGATGATGTTTACTGTTGATTGAATTATTTTTGTATGTTAGTATTAATTGTATGTTTACTCTATTAAGCCATTTAATTTTATTTAAATGCATAATATATAAGTGTGAGAATGTTTTCGCATAGTAGTGTTGCCCGACAAGGGGGTTGATGGACGAGGGCGTTACAACGAGTTTGGTCGAGCCTCCTCAATCACTAACAGGCATAACGAACCTATTTCCTTATAGTGCCGCCCCTATGTAGCGGTTTCAGTTGAACCTCATCACCTATTAGTAGTGGGAATGAGTTGGAATCATGCCATATCGATAGTGGAACCTCATTCGTGTACTACCCTACCCTATCGGTTGAACCTCATCATCCATTTTTGTTTTGTACTAGTGTGTGTAGGTAGGAACCATATTACGTACATAGAGTGGGTAATGTGGGTAAAGCAGTACGAGTATTGGATTATTATCGTGTTGCAATAAGACCGCCCTATGAAAATTATCTTTCCTCTAAGATATGGAAGTGGGTGAGGGTGAAAGAACATATCATATGGTTGGTGTATATGCTAACTAAGGAATATTTTCATATTCAATTAATTAGGTATCATCCCGGTAATCAGAAGTCCCAAGCAAACTTCTGGCCTGAGCCCAACCTCGACAACACAGCCCAACCTCGACAACACAATAGGCCTCTTGAGACAATTACTCTTCTTATTGTATTATTGGTTGGCTAATGCTCCATACGAAAATTGGTGGTTGTTTGTAGGAGCCTACCCTTAAGAAAGGAAAGGACCCTTTTCACACTAGAGTGAGTTCCCTGGAGTATAGGCCTTAGAAGAGACCGCACCTTCTTAATTAGTGGTGACTCCCCATCCTTCTTCTTGGCGAGTGGTGAGGTTTCCTCCATCCAATGTTGGAAGTGGGCCCTATGAACTGGAATACTGTGCCTACCCTCTATTGGGTCTATTGGCTTGAAAGGTTTGATAATCTTTCCCTTCATAAGGAAAAGGGAAATTATTTAATAAACAACTAGGAATGGGTGTGGATAACCACATATCTTACCTGGGTCTCCTACTGTAGGTAGGTAGAAGGTAGGTAGATTAGTAAACCCCATTGGATAGAAGAGTTAAGGCCAGAGTAGAGTGTAGTTTAGTTATTGACACTTGGATTGAATCCCCCAAAATCAACTATGCACCATCTATTGGTTGTGATTCGCAGTTACCAATGGAATGAGGGGGCTATTGATTCAGAGAAAGACAACAATAATTGTATTAGCAATGAAGTAGTAGCTTGGGAATAACGAAGAATAGCGGATTAGTGCTCCCATGGATATTATTCCCAATAGGAGATACCTAGGAGGAGGTGTATGAGGTGGTGCAATAGACCCTTAACTATCACAACCTACATTAACTCTTAACTTTCGCAAATGTTTTTGAATGTAACTATCCATCCCAAAAACCCAAACATGCATGGTAGGTTTTTTCAATGAAAGTTGTGACTTAGGTGGTAATGGTAGGTGCTAAGGGGATTACATCACCTATAGATATGCGAGTTCATATATGAAAATAATTATATCTCTTATTGAACCATTAACATAGAGATCCAGTTGTTATGGTAATTGGTGCATCTCACATAGGGGACTACTCTACTCCGTGCCCTCTGGACAATAGATAGTGAAACTCTTCTAGTTCAGGTCTAGTTCAATAAGAAGAAAATAGACTTTCATATATCGATGATGAGTGTAAATATGCAAGTGAAACGTAGATATGCGAGATCATATTTAGAAAGGCCAGTGAAAGTTTAGGACATAGATAGATTCCAAGATTCTATGGAAAGGACGGAGGGCTTGCCTAACATAAGGAGGGCGAGGATGTATCGATCGAAAAGTTACACGTATCGATGCGAGTATAATAATATATGTATATTGAATTGATAGAGATAATATCACACTAACCAACTAACAACATGGATTTGTTTGAACATACACTGAACATAAGGGGGTAAACACCAACGCCCCTCCTTGGGAAGGGGAAATGGTTTTGATCAACCCTCCTCAATAGACACAGACTGGACGAGGATACCCTCCTCAAGTCCCTAAGGGGTTGCTCAATTCAACTGCCCCTATGATATGTATGATATGATAGTGCTTCCCCTATTGGGGAACCTCATGGTGATGCCCCTATGATAGTTCTTTCGGTTGAGCCTCATCATCCGTGTTCACTAGAGTGTGTAGGAACCACCATGTTCCGTACATAGAGTGGGTAAAGTAGTATTGAAGGAATAGTAATTTCCTTCCCATAATATCCTATATAATTTGAATAATGGATGTGTAATGAATGTATGAAATGAATGTCTCATTCAAGTTGAGATGGGGTAACTTATCCTCTCCTTTCTATTAACTATATTCCTATTGACTAAGTAGTAAGTGTCAATGTAAGTGGGCATGGATGCAAGGGCATCCCTCTATATGACTATCATATAGAAAATTCTGTAAAAGGTGCGAAGCCGCTGATAAAAAGAGGGCAAGGAATCTGGAAGAAAGAAATCCATTTATTATGTGCCCTAATAATGTGGTTGGACTTCCTCCAACCCATCGAAATGAGGTTGTGACCATGGAAAAAATCCAAATGAGAATGTTTTTATGAAATATGCCCCAACAAAACTAACATGGATTCAATTCAAGTTGTTGTGTATTTAGGGAATGGGAAGGTACTAATGGGAGGGTAACACCACATATTGTACTGAAATGGAAAAGTTCAACGACCCCAAACATGGAATGGGGATTATTCCTCATTGAAGCCCAACCACACTATGGGAATTCATTATTCGGATTATAGCTACTAGGACACACTACTACGATTAAGCATAGGCAAGTACGTCTCGATGTGAGATCATACATTATCGATATTGGATTAATCCCAATGGGTTATTCCCACTATTAACAACTGGTAATTGGCACCACCCACCTCCTAGGGATCCACCCATTGGGTGACAATGACCGCTTCCCATGGGACTATTGGCTATCTATACCTATTGAAAAATGGAATGGAAGAAGGGTCCTCAAGGGGGGGGGGGGGAATATAGTCGAGTTCTTGAGGGAAAGAAATCAAGGGCTATAACACCTCACTACCTGAGCCAGCCCCACAAATCGTTTCGATCCCAGCACACCACTTGGCCCGGAAATATCAGGATGAACACGCAGAAAAGAAAGTCGTTATCAGGATGAAAAGGGTAGAGATTCTTCTTTCAAGCAAGAGGATGAAGCGCAAGAACCGAGAAACCGAGCCCGGACAAGCATAGGATGAAAGAAAGTGCAAGAAATGCCTGGACATTATCAGGATGCATGCGCTTTATAATAACCGAGAACGGCTTATACAGAAAGTGAATAGAAATGAATGGTTGTATTTCGATGCTATAGGTTTCAAGTCGATTGTAAGAGTAACACTTCAGATCCAGTTATTTCTTTCGAAATGAGGGGCGGAGTCACTCGACCTAAAGGGAGAGGAAAACGAACTTCCATCGAGGCAAGTTATAAAACCGCCTGTAGTGGAGGATTTTGGTTGAAGAACCCACTAAAGAAAGTAAGTCATAGTGGCCCAAGGAGAGTCGACACGATCCTATTCTATCAAAGAGGCAGAGATAGAACATTTTCATGCTCCTACCTGGGGGGCTGCACTGCACGGCTAGGCTTTTATACTCGACTGGGATACCTGGATTGACTCATTGGATTGGCTCATTGGATTGGCTCCCCGGCTACTCGGCTTGGATTTACGATTCAGAACATTTTAAGAAATGAATATGCATTACTTGCGATGCACCTTAGGATCTTCAACGGACAGACATAGACAGGGTTTTATTCTTGCTAGGAAGGGAATGCCAGTCACGAAAGTAGCTTGGTGGTGTGTTGCCCGTATCGTGATTGATCGAAGGGCCATTCTTCTGAGAGGGGTGCCAAAAACAACAAGATTCTGAGATAGGTTCCAACGGACTAACATTCTTCGAGAGGGGTGCCAACCGACAGAAAAATGACGACTACCCAGGAAACCTACACCCTAATCATAAACCCTCGAACTAGACCTAGACCCAAAAAACCATAGCCCACGAACTGCTACCGCCACCTCACTTACCCATACGGAACACGAGTTATTACTTCAACTGGATGCCATTACGATGCATTACTTCCGATGCAACTGCTTGAGGATGCCAGATACATTGTGATTTTTTGTAGTGCCAGTAAGGGAGGTGAGTGGTTGGGTCTAGGCCCCTCCCTCCCTGGTTGCTAGTTGTCTAGGCCCCGGTGGAGTGCAAGTGGGTCTAGGTTAATCGGTCTTGGTGGGATGGTACAGGTGGTACAATCCTGTTGGAATTAGGCGGATTGTAGAGTAGTTGGTGGGCATACCTTGCCTGGTGGTGGGACTAGAATTCCTATACTAGTAGGATTGTACTGATTGTCCTGTCCTGATTGTATAAGGTGTCTTGTACTAGCGTAATTGGTGTGTCTAGGTCCCTAGGAACTGTCTATTGGTGTATTGATTTATCAAAAATCAATCCGATAAATCTATCGAGCAAGAAGCACGTAAGTAATATAATCCCACCATTTCTTTCATATCCCAGCCCCGGGTTAAAAACCCAGCGGATGGGTTCGACCAGCTCTCCATCCATGCATAAATACAGCCAGTTCCAGCTAACAAAATCCTGCCCCAGTTCCCAAGCCCTAGCTCCCCACCCATCAAATCATAGAGAACCTTCATGAAAAGGCAATCTTAAGTAATGAAAAATCCATTTGATTCCCGCCGATGTAGATTTCCTATCGGACCCTAAAAATATTCAAATGGCCCAAACAAAAACGTCAAATGAGGGACTCTTCTGAGGTACAAGGGGGAGGAGGTTTTCAAAACTTGGTGCTTGCGTCAAACTGCCATTGATCAATCAATCAAGTTAATCAATCAAAGCCTTCCCGTTGACATGTCTGTTGGCAACCTTCCTATTGTGTCCCCCTCTAAGAAGATTAATCAGTTCAAAATCCAATCCAATCAGTCTCAAATGAAATGCTCATAAGTAACCATTATGTCTTCTTCCTGTTTCTAGTCGAGTAGGCAAGCTGAGTAGTACCCCAGCCCAGGTAGGAACCTTCTTGTGTTCGTCCGGGGTAAGGTTGGAGGGCTGTGGTTGTGACGAGGTTGATTTTGAGATAGAGGTCTTGTTCTAGATCGAGGGCTCCAGTTATTTCTAGGTCTTTCGTATAGGTTTAGTTATAGGTATATGATTCTTTCTTCGTCGGGCGGGTTCTTTTGTTACACTTGGGGCTCTTTTGACCATCTCTTGGGTGATTTCGTTAGACCCCGCTAAAAGCAATTGATTCCATCCATCCAGCCCATCATAGGAGAACATCATGAAATGGTCATGGGAGCTGGATCTGCACGGACTATGAAGATTTATTTTCAAGGGGTTGGCAGTGTTCTGCGCCATTTTCTAAACCAAGATTGAGTTCTTCAGCGGAATCTTTGTTAATTCAAAGTTGCAAATAGTAAAAATGTTTCTTCAAAAAATTGTGATGTTAAAATAGTAATAGATTCTTTCCATTCGTCAATGTCACGATGTGTGAAACTGATTTTTGAGAGCATAAATTTCACACAGTAAAAGCGACTTGTAACTCCAATGCGATTTCTACGTACCAAAGAGATCGGGTGACTTTCTTAACGTTATCTCAATAGAGGACTCAATTATTGTTGTAATTTGCAAGTGCGGAAAACACAAATTACCATAAGACAATCAATACAAATGCAAACACAAAA
>ML845332.1:0-13511 GCA_009831015.1 Picea engelmannii
TCATAGCCATTGAAGACTACTCTTATGTAGGGATCAACTACAGAGGAGATCTGGACATGCCTTTTCCACCAGGTTCTGTTTATGGTGATATTGGTAAGAAATGTTTTTATATATTTCATTTTTTTTAATTTTTTTCAATAAGAATAAAAAAACACAAATATTTTTGTATGGTATCAAGTATTCACAATTGCTTTGTTACACATATGTAGTTCCGCAACAGCTAGAGGGATTCCCACGACATCGACGGAGGAGCCGAGGAGATGAGCATGTGGGAGGAGATACAGAGAGAGTGCTACAGAATGTATAGGATAACCTATCTCGATTGGTGCACATGATTCCTATGGTTCAAGTGGAGGATCTGTCGGAGTCTATGCAGTGACAGGTAGTTGGTGTACCCCATGTGTGGGTGTGACTCTTTTGGCATATCTTAAAATCCATAGTGTGTTATCATTATACACATCCGACGCCACAGGTGTCGATTTCATGGTCATATTATATACCGTACATATATGTATTTTGAGGGTGTGAGCCCCATTTTTTACTATGACACCATATTTTTTGAACGGATGAAATATATAAAAAAATTGGTCTTCGTATTTACTTATATATGTTAGAATGTGTACATGCATGAATGTGTTTTATTTGCTTAGTTATGTGAAAAATTCCAATCTAAAATATAATTATCATATGCATCGGATATATGATTAGAACTTCTAGGTATGTGATTATAAGTAAGAATATCATAATATCGTTCCAAAATTCATACCCATAGGAATCATCGAAGTAGAGTAGGGTCTCACACACTATAATTGTCCTTTAACTAACATATGACTAAATGGGAGTCCAAGTGAACCTCTAAATACCAAACACCATGAGAAATGGCATCATGTGATAGTTCTATAATGATGTTATACTAAGCCACATTATTCGTTGATGGCTCCATATGAATGCCACTTGAAAACACCAGTCATCCCTCGGGTGAGTAAATGACCCAAGCAGGGGAAACCATGTTCCAAGTATGATGACTGCCACCATCCATGAATCCTAAGTAAACTGCAAACTTCGTTGACATATTCCAACCAAGGGAAAACTTGATCAACAATCCAATGACACAAAGGAAAAGATGTATATACACTAAGATACACTATTATACAAAAGGTCACCCCCAAGCTTGAGGGATCAAGATTAATTCCTTTTAAGGTAGAGCCCATTTATGGGCTCATCCAGCATATTCCCTTCATAATATTCCAATTCATAGGATCCTTTATATAAGACACATCACATGATATAGGGACCATGCCACATGGGGTTGAACTTTCCTTCCCCCAACAGTTCTTTGGCTTGGTCATATAAGAGAACCAAGTCACCCTCAATGTACTTCCGAGGACAAGAAGTCCTATCATATTGAACCTTAACATGTTGTCTATTCACTTCGATAGCCATAGTGAAACAGGTGCCCCCCCTTGCCTCAGCAATGGGCCTCTGCGCTGACCTCCCGGTCTTTAAGGATCGTTCAAAATTCACCCTCGAGCCGGAGTGGCTCCTTCGATTCTCCCCTGGAATATTTATTTATATTTGACCCACAGGTCTTTTTCGACACCTTGCAGCCTTTAGGTTTGGTCCCTTCTCCGTTCACCACAAAAAGTCACAATCGAGTTTCGGGGTTTTCAAAATCCCGATGTCATGACCCTTTGGTTCCCGATTTCCCGATCTTCGCTTTCCCGATATGCTCCCTTTTTGCTTTAGCCCCTCCTGTCTATGCCCTAGTCATGTGACCTACCTTTATATGACCACAGTCATACCTTTTATCGGGGTTCGGGGTTTCGAATGTCAAAATGCACTAAACCTCTTGTCCACGGAATCCCCAATTTCCTGATTCACGATTTTCCGATGGATGACTTTCCTTTCAGGAAATTTCTTGACGATCGCGATTGTCACCACGTATCCTCTAGAATGGATGGTCCTCGCCGCTTCGAGGTTTTCTCCATGGAAATTCTTGATGCCTTGTTATGACGAGATGACGTCTGTTGGGTCCCACACGGAGCTCTCCTCTTTTCGAAGAATCAGACTTCGCGATTTCAAATTGCAAGTCCTCTAGGACTCACGAAATGTTGATCCCTGACTTTCTTCGGATTTCTGACACACGTCCCAAGTGGATGGATGGTTTATATTTACCCTCAGGGTTCCACTAACTTCCAAGCCAAACCACTTGCTTGTATGAGTCCTGATGATCAAAATGCCGATGGGCTTCTGATATTGTCCACGTGTCCCAACTGATGGATGAATCTGATTGTTTACGAGGTTTCCAACATGGATTTTCCTGATCTCTTGCTCACAGGACTCCCGATTTGCCGAATCCTGAAACTCCAATGGAGTCTTCCCTTTCGGGACCTTTCCCGAGATCTTAGATCTTCGCCACGTGTCCCCTTAAGATGGATGGTCCCAATTCAACCTCGGGATTTCGAGACTTTTGATGCCTCGATGACACAAGTTCTTTGTCAACTTAAAACCCCGGCCGCCGAAATGTCGACGGGTTCTAGATGATTTCCACCTATCTCCTCAAGATGGACGACTCAGATTGATTGCGGGATTTTCACTATGAAAATTCCTGATCACTCGTCCTCGTGATTCTCGATTTCACGAATGCCGAATTTTTGATGGCCACGCCTCTCGTCGGAACTTTCCTCCTCCCATTCATGACATTTAAACTTCGTACAACTCTCGGTCAATCCAATGGCTGACGGGTATTTGAATGATATCTGGCGGTCCACAATCTCCTGAGCTTGAACTCGGGACGTAGCCGTAACACCCTCGCTTGTCTGGCAGATCTGACAGCTGGCGGGATTTTGCAAATCCTCCCCACAGATTCCTGACCGTCGATCTCTTCCCTTTGACGATTTTTACGAAGGAAACCAAGGACTCTTCCCTGGACTTATCTTCCTACACTATGAACTTTCGATGCCCCTCAATGTTTTCAAAGTCTTTAGTCCTCCTACGCTTCTCACAACTTCGAGCCTTAGGAAATACTCTGGCGCACACTCCTTATGCAACCTGTAGGCACCTTCAAATGTTAGCTACTTCGACTCTGTGCACACCTGTATTAGTAGTCCTTCGATACTTGGCTCAGGTCCGTAACCTTGAGACTCTCCTTGGCCTGCGCATTCCTTGCATGGCACCTGTGCCTAACCACACTCTGAGGCAATGAGAACAACCGCTAGCTCTTATGAGCTTTCAGAGACAACCCTCTAAACTCCTTGTCGACGCACTCCTTGCAGACAATTCAACTGCACTCCTTGTAGGAATCTTGCTCAGACAGAGAAGAAATTGAAACTCATTCTCCTTACTCTTCCTCTCTCAATTCCAAATATTCAACAGGAAATCATTCATACATAGCATAAAAGCAATTTCATGACAGAAAGAGCAAAACATTCAAGAGCATAACATTTGAATATGCATACACAGAGAATATACAAACACCATGAATCTGAATCACAACTTCTTTGTATTAATGCAGAACTTTTGTACATGGAGTCTGCTACCCAACTCTCTGCTTCTCTCCTATGCTCTTCAATAATGTTACAAATACACAATGAGGGTGTCTATATATGTTTTCCCTCCATTCCTTCTAAAACTGTCTAATCTAATATTCAATTCTACCTACTTACATAAATGCCTTCTACCTACTATGGATGAGAGGAGATCGCTCAAGGTCCTTTTCAATACATAAGTACGCCTCTCCTTAACTATCACATTTAAGTTTGGCGCATCCACTCTTCAAAAGTTTTTAAACAATTTAGCATATGCTCAAAATGTGTGGCGCTTGCCCCCATGCTCGCTTGATGTTGACAATGCTCTTGCATCACATAGAGGAATATCAACGTTGCTCATCAAGTCATTCTAGGTGTACGAGGCATTCTTCAATATCAGATATGTCATATAGGAGCTCAATTGTCAGCTTGAGGGAAGGTATTTCACATTCAATTGTAAGAATAGACTCCATGCCATGTACTAATTGAAAAGGAGAAAAACCAATGGAAGTCTTTATCGAGGTTTGATATGCCCAAAGTGCAGGGTAAAGCATTAGATTCTAGTCATATTTACTATGGCTAATATATTTTTGCAATATGGACTTGAGATATTTATTCACCGCCTCTACTTGTGCATTTTCCCGGGGATAGTAAGGGGAACAATGACCATGCTTAAACCCTAGTTTTGATGCTAACGCTTTCATCAATTCATTCTGAAAGTGACTTCCATGATCAATGACAATATCTCTTAGGATTCTAAAACCAGCTATAATTTGGTTGAAAATGAAGAATGTTGCAGTATTACCATCGGATTTAATGGTAGTCATGGCCTCTGCCCATTTAGTGAAGTAATCCATGACCACAATGATATGTTGATTCCCCCCAGCTGAAGCTAGGTTACAGTCCATAAAATATACCCCCACTTGGTGAAGGGACCAATGGTGATGACTGGGTGAAGAGGGGTTGGGTGCAAGCGCATTTTCCAATCAAACACCTAGCAAGGGTGACACTTCTTGACCACTTCAACACAATCTTACAAAGTTGATAGACAAGAATAATTGGCTCGCAATATTTTTGGGGTTGTCGTAAGCCCGGATAAATGACCACCACAAGACCTACTATGATATTCATTCAGAATAGACTCAACTTCCTCGTGAGTCAAGAAATGACGTAAAATATTATCTACTCCTCAATGATACAAAGTGTTGCCAATGATAAGGTAGTTTTTATCCTGATGACATATATGTCATAGAACGTCTCTCGAAAAATACTGGGATAGATTCAAGGTTTGAATATAAATTAGAATGTCTCCATACCAGAGGTCCAAAGACGATATAAGGAATATATGTTCATCCGCGAATGAATAATCATGAAAAATTTCCTCATCTAGTCGAGGTAAGTTCAATATCAACTTGGAAAAAACTAGCGATTTCTTAGACTTCATCGAAGAGAAATCAAGATCAAATTCTTGCAAAATAGCAATCCACTTATTTTATTTCCCCCCTATGATAAAATTGGTGAGGACGTATTGAAATGGATTGATATACGCAACTACGATAGTTTTGCAAAGTACTATATAATGTCGTAATCTTTGAACTGCATGTATGGTGGCCAAGGCTAGTTTCTCTACGTGAGAGTATTTAAGTTCAGGAGTGAATAGGTTTCGACTCGGATAGTAGACAATGTGATCATGGAGTTCATCATCCTCCTGAACTAGAACCATACCAATCGTCCTTTCATATGCAGTGATATAAATAAAATAGTCTCTATTGTAGTCTGGAGGCTTCACTAGAGGTGTTGATACCAAAGCTTTCTTAAGAGCATAGAAATATTTTTGGTCTCTCTCATCCCATATAAATGGAGTATCCTTATTCAAAATATGCATAAAAACCTTAGTTAGATTGGCATAGTTCAGTATGAACCAATGAAATAAATTAGCCTTCCCCTATAAACCTTGAAGTTGTCGAATGTTGGACGAGGGAGGTAATCGAATTATTTCCTCAACCTTCATATGATATACCATGATCCCATACTCAGATACTAAGAATCCTAAAATATGGCTAGACCTACCAAAAAATATGCACTTGTGAGGGTTCAATCGAATGCGATAGTAACAACATATCTCAAATACGAATAGAAGGTGAGTGGAGTGATGTACTCTCTTGCAAGAATGAGAAACAATATCATCTAGGTAAGCTTCAACAATATTCTTGAGATCATGAAAACCAAAGGTCATGGCACATTGGAAGGTTGCTTCGATGTTTTTAAGGCTGAAAGGAAATTTTTAGTATGCAAAAGTACCCCAAGGACAAATAAACGTCATCTTATGTTGATCCTTGAGTTTGATTTGAATTTTATTATACCCTAAAAATATATCCATAAAATAAAATGTTTCACTTCTCGCACACTCATCAACAATCTGGTCAATGAAAGGAGTTAGGAAGTTATCTTTAGGATAATCCTTGTTCATTTCTCGAAAATCAAAACATACGTGTATGGTTCCTTGTTTTTTAATCACGGACATGGGGTTGGACACCCATTCAGTCAAGGGAAGCAGGTAGATGAAACCAACATTAAGTAGCTTCTCTACCTCTTCCTTAATAGAAGGAGCCTTCCTAAGATTAAAAAATCTAAGACATTGTCGAATATGTCTAGCATCTGGATAGGTCTTGATATCATGTTCGACAATGTTGGGTTCAATCCTTGGAATCTCTTCATACGACCAAGCAAATACATCCCGAAATTATTTGAAGAGATAGGTGTAGATCTGAATTTCTCCAGGTGAACTATCTGCACCGATATATAAATTCTCAATTTTTCCAGGAATTTGAGAGATGTTGATCGTGACGGTAAGAGAAATATTCTCCATGTTTCCTTTGGAATAAATACCATGTGAATCTAATGGATCCATAGCATGACTGGCCATCTCACTCAATGTAGATCTAAATTCATCCTGTTCGATCCTAACAAGCTCTGGGAGGAAATAGGAGCGATGATGCATATCGTCCCAAGGCCTATCAGGACCATACATGGCCTCTAATATGGCTTCATATGAAGGTAAAGTATCATTGAGGAAATATTGCAAACAAGATGATTGGAAGGCCCATACGGGCTCTATAAAAGGATCCTCCTCATCCATATGTGAGGAGAAAGGATCTAGGTCAGCAATAGCGTAAGAATACACTAATATGCAAATTTTATCGCTAACAGTGGCATTTCCATCCCAATGTGCATCTGACCTTTGTATTGTTATAATATAATGGATGTGCTCATTTTACCATTGACAATATCTCTATTGTCACCCAACCATAGGCTGAAGACACCCTCCAAGCACCTTAACCTTGATAGAGAATCACTCTGGAATCAAACCCTGGGCTAGATAGCCAAACAAAGGGTAGCGCACCTTTCCCCAAGGATAGCGCACCGACAAGAGTTGATCATATGTTCCAAACCATATCCAAGAGATAGTCCAAACCAAATGTGATCTGCTAGCTACAGCAGTTGCAATGGAAACTCTCCTCAAACCTGCGCACAAGACTGGGCACTGTAGTGTGCACAAGTTGTTGCTCTTCAATTCTGAGACTGCCTAGCAGAATGAGAACTGGCCTCCTGTATTTATACTAATTCTTGCTAACTTCCTGGGTGGACTTCTCATTCTGGGTATCTGTCTATTCAGTATATATTATTATTTCTGGCCGACTTCTTCTCTTGGAGGCTAATAACCTAATATAAATTAACTTCTTGAGCTAACAAGTATTCTAGGGTTATTAGCCAACTCATTAGGGTTTCTTCTTACTTCCCAAGGTATTCTATCCTCGTCGGGTTTACACGTGGAGGTAAATACCTCCCGCAGCTACCATAATATCAACACTCCCTCCTAGCTACGGAGGTATTACAAATAATTGTCTTGAGCACAAAAACATACCATTCACCATGTAGCATCAACATAGTTGTATAGACTAGATCATGAGCACCATCATCATCATCACTGTCATCAACTGCATCATCTCTTGAAACCATACTCTATCTGAGTAATCAAACATGATGCTCACTCCACAGAGTGATACAAGAACCATTCTTCTAATATAGAAGAGTAAATGCTCTGAACCATTTTCCATCTGGGAAATCTTTGTCCTTTGATTATCCATCTAACTGATAATCATTTCCAATACTTCTAATAGTTTTCAAGGAAATTGAAACAAAATAGAACACAACTGTGTATATCCATAGTAGTACATAACTACAATCCAATGGTACACTACCACACCAATTAGAAAACAAGTACTTGATCAGTAACGTATAGCCACGAACAATGGAAAACATCCACCATAGTAGTATACATCTACTATCATACAGTCTTCATAACAATCATCTGATATCAACCTGCACAGAAACAATGTTATGATATAAACTGAATCATCTAGGACAATATTTCACTTACATCTGTGAGATCTGAAAGAATATCTTCCCTCAGAGTAGAACAATGAGATATATGGACTATTCTTCTCAATAAAGGAAGAATTATTGTCATGTCTTCTAAACCTAGACCATTCCCCACCCTGGGCCATTCTTCCTACACTAATCAAAGTGCACCCTGGAGAGAATGTATAAACCCTAAGGAATGTATGTCCCTGATTGTTGAGCCTTGACCTTGGAGAGAATGTATAAACCCTAAGGAATGTATGTCCCTGATTGTTGAGCCTTGACCCTGGAGAGAATGTATAAACCCTAAGGAATGATTGTATGTACCATTTCCTCTATTAACCACAAGAGGAAAATATTGTCCTGTACCAACCTCCAAAACAGACCATTCCTCATGTTAACCACAATGAAAAATCGTTGTCCAATGAGGCGGGCCAGTCTTCTTGAGTAACCCTCAAGAAGAGAGACTTCCCTAGACCACTCCCCATGTTAAACACAATGGGAAGTCGATGTCTATGATACATCAAATATGGACCATTTCCCATGTTAACCACAATGGGAAATCGTTGTCCATCAAAAATCTCAATCCACTTTCCGAACAGGAAAGAATCTGTCCAAGATGGAATATTTTTCAATCTTGAAAATGAATGTCCTCAATAATATTTCCAGTGCTCCCTCCCAACCTGGGAGTCATCTCTTCCTTTTTCAATAAGGAAGTCGTCTCCACGAGCTCCATCTTGAGTACACAAATTCTTTTATCTTGGATAGAAGTTTTACCAAAATGTTTTCTTATCTTCTTATCTGTGGAGATATGTTTTGGAGAACCATTTTCTCCTTTCTGGACTTCATCACGGATAATGTAATGCTTGATTTCAAATGTACTTTGTTCTGGAACACTAGTTTTCTTTGAAGGCTTCATGTAGCTCTGATCAATAAAGTATGTCATTGTTGGAAAATTGGAACATATCCATGTGGCACTTCTTCTGTCATCATGAGATCTGATCTACTGAGTAATCATCTTGATACAATATCTTTGTTATAGAAAAAATTCACCACGCTTTTGATGTGCATTGGAGGTTCTCCACCAAGTTGTCTTCTTATGTCTACAAGCAAGGGTCTCTTTCTGGTATGCCTCAAAGTCTTTAGGTTTCTCTTCATACGCTCTTTATTCAATTTCTCTGCAGAACATTCTTTGAATTCATCTGATGTAGAACACCAACTCATGGATGTTGCAGATGATATAATGACTCATGTAGAGATATGTTCGGCTTATTGGAACAAGTAATCATCATAGTATTCTCCCTCCATCTGGGAAAACCTCTAGTTCTAGTTCTCATAATGATTTTATTAATAAGTCTTTCATATATTGTTCTTCATCATGACTTTCAGTTCCGCTGCTTGATTTATTTTATTGAGTTCATATTAGGCTGGTAATCTTGTGATTCTTAATATAATGACTGGTTGTTCTAGGTTCTCTTTCTTTCTTGGAATCTTCATGTTCTTCCTGATGTTTTTCTTTAGCTCTTGGGTCCATGGATTTTCTTATAGATTCCATGCCCTAAAGATTCCATTTCTTTCTTTCATCATAGGATCACGGATGTGGATGGTCAACCAAGGATACTTTAAGGCCTCTCTTCAAAGAAGACTTCTTCTGCAGTTGAACTCAACACGTATTGTCTTTCATGGTTGCTACCATACTTCATTATTTTTAATGGATCATAGGATTATCTCCCTCCTAATCCTTGCTTCATGTATGAGTTCATATAATCAGCTCCCTCCATCTAATAGAGTCCACGCTTCTGTCTTGTTCTCTTCTACAAAAACATTATAAGTCTTTCTCTGACTTCTTTATGTCTTTGCTTCTCCTGAGTCTCTTCGTGATTGATTCGGCGTATTTAATTCTTTCATGTGTATTATCTAATGATATCAATCCTTATCTTGTTGTTCTTCCATAGGTATAGTTCTTCTTGGAATACATTATATTTCAATGGATAGATATACAAGATATGTACAGAGACGATACAAACGAGGTATGTACAAGAAATAAGAAGAGTATTGTTACCTTTAGAAGAAGAAGTCTCTTTCATCCTGCTTAGTCTCCTTTGTAGGTTCCTTTTTTTTGGAAACTGATGCTTTGTGCTTCTAATTATTTTTCCTTAGCTCGGGACAATGATTCTTGTAATGACCATACTTTCGACAGTTGAAGCATTGTATTTTTGAAATGTCTTTCTCTTGATTTGGCTTCCTCCTTGAGCCAAACTTCCTTTTGTTCCTGAAGTTCTTGAATCTTGTTGTGAAGGCTTGATCATCGTACTTCTTTTGTGGTTTCTCTTTTGTACTGATACTTGATTCTTCTTGAGCACAGCAAGTCCAAAGTTCTTCAAATGTCGGATACTCCTTTCTTGTGTTTATGCTTGCAGAAAATGCATCACATGTCTTGGGAAGACCATTGAGTACTATGTTTACCAATTCCTTCTCTGAAATGATCTCTTCAATAGATTGTAGTTGATCTCTTAACTGATATATTCTCACAAAGTATGATGTTATGCTGTCATCATCATTCATCTTCATGTCACGAAGCTTATTCTTTGGACTCGTGACTTGTCCAATGTTTTTCACTTAGAAGAAGTTTGTTAGGGCATCGTACATCTTCTTCGATGAGTCAAGATGAGAGATGTAGGGTATCACGTGGTGTTTTCCAGAGTCCACTATGATACTCATGGCATTGATGTCACTGTCTTTGAGCTTCTTCATAACTACAACGTTATGTGGTTCCTTCTCTTTTCCTTCATCAAACACTCCATGATCTTTCCTTTCACGATATCCAACACTTTATTCTTGGAAAGGATGAGGTCAATCCTTGTCTTCCACGCTCTGAAGTTAGAGGCTCCATATAATTTGTTCTCTGACATCATAGAATAAGTCATGGCTGCTTTGACTTGGTCAAACCCTAGATTTGACCAAAATCTCAAACTTCACGTCTTGGCTTTCTGAGAGTACCAAGATATGCATTAGGCTAGGGAGAACTGATATATCCATAGATTAGGTCAATCTCTTCACTTAAGGTGCCTCAACGAGAGTTTTAGGGTTTCTACAACTTCACCTGTTAGTAACCCTAGTGGCAATGCTATGGTGACTTCTCTCGCTAGAAACCCTAGCAGTAGTTCTTCAACAAGATTAATATCCTTACGGCTATGTTTCCTTCTAGCGGTTAGACTGAATGAAGGAGGTGTGGGCCCATAACCTATTAGAATATAATGGATGTGCTCATTTTACCATTGACAATATCTCTATTTTCACCCAACCATAGGTTGAAGCCACCCTCTGAGCACCTTAACCTTGACAGAGAATCACTCCGGAAGAAAACACTAGGCTAGATAGCCAAACAAAGGGTAACACACCTTTCCCCAAGGATAGTGCACCAACAAGAGCTGATTAGATGTTCCAAACCCTAGCCAAGAGATAGTCCAAGCCAAACGTGATTTTCTAGCTACAACAACTGCAATGGCATCTCTCCTAGAACCTACACACAAGACTGGGCATTGCAGTGCGCACAAGTTGTCGCTCTGCAATTCTAACACTACCTACCAGAATGAGAACTAGCCTCCTGTATTTATACTAATTCTGGCTAACTGCTTGGGCCGACTTCTCATTCTGGGTATCTATCTATTCAGTATATATTATTATTTCTAGCCAACTTCTTCTCTTGGAGGCTAATAACCTAATATAAATTATCTTCTTGAGACGACAAGTCTTCTAGGGTTATTAGCAAACTCATTAGGGTTTCTTCTTACTTTCCGGAGTATTCTATCCTCTTCAAGTTTATATGTGGAGGTAAATACCTCCCGTAGCTACCATAATATCAACATGTATGACATAGTCGGGGAAGGTAGGGTCCAAGGGTCGCTGAAATATGAATTACAGAAAGGAACAGACCTCATCAACGACGAAGACTCATTGGAAATGGCATGAATGTGATGAATTGGTACCATGAAATCAAAGCTACCCATGAGAGAGGAACACATTTCGACACCAGCATCCTCAGTTTCCTTCTAAAAAATTTCGATCACAAGGACTGAAGGTCCAAATGATGCATTAGGACTAGCATGTGCAAAGGAAAATTGATCAATCGTCATTATTTTCAATTTGTGAGGAAAACATAGAGTGCAGAAAATAGACGACACAATTCTTTTCATGGAATAATTCCAATTATGCCCTAGTAGTAAATCATAGTCACCTTGACATAAACCTCCACTACATTTCCACCTAACAAGAATGAAAAAGTGGGAAGAATTTTGTGGGGTCGAAACGAATGCCCATCAAATGCTATCAACATCATCACAAATTGGGATAGAGTCGAAGAGCCAATGGATTTTCAACAGGTTAGGGACATCATGCACGTCTTGACACCTTCATCAATTACAGTGTGTTTGATGGTAATTTATGTGTACTCCACATGGACTTGAAAGGCCACATGGAAAGGTAAGTGAGGCTTAACATCTATGATGTCAAAATTAATAACCTTTGAGCCACACAGGTCTAGTGATCCTAAAGTAGATAACAAGGAATTCCTTTGTGAAGGACACATCTCAAGCACCTCCAAAGCCAATATCTAATAAGGGATTTGACCCAGATCTTCAAAAATTGAATAGTTCTGGGAAGCTATGGCATTAGGATTGTGGGAAGATCATTTTAGTAATCCTTTCGGAATACGAGACAGAGATTATGGATTTTCGATCTATAAGGGTGTTTCCGTAGGAGGGGAAGACTCTGGACCTACAATAGTTTGGGAAGAACCGTAATCACGAGATCGAGTGGCTACATCAATATGCGACTTGACCATATTGACACGTAGATGGCCAACTTCATGTGTTGAGTGGTTTTGACTCCCGCTCGACGTATTTTTGGTGTTGGAGGTCCTCGAAGCCATGTGTTGATTATGCAGAACCGGATTTCGCAGTACAGCGGGCAACTGTGATAAGATCCTCGAGGCTTCTTTGATTTTGGGGAATAGGTGGGTAAGTTGATCATGTTTACAAATTTTACAAGGAAACTTCACCTTCCATTTTTATTTCTTTCCCTCACCAACATTATTATTTTATCTATCATTGTTAGTGTCGTCTTTGGATTTATTCTTATTTTTCCCACCCTTACAATTATTACCTCATCCTCTCCTTCTATTCCCTCTTGGTTTCTAGTTACCATTTAGGTTGTTTGATGAATATACATAATGCACATATTCCAACTAAGTGGGAGTGGAGGATAAAGTCGAAGCTTGTCCTTCTACACGCTGGCTTAGAGAAAAATCTTTCAACTGGTTCATCACCAAGTCTGTAGACTTAGAATTTTCAGAGCCTATGATGCCATTGGCGTGAGGCCTAGGATTTTGTCTAGGGTCATAGTTCTACCATGGTGCATCGGGAAGAATTTCATACAACATCCTAGACTAATCATATATGAGGTCCAATTTCTGAGATTTGAAAATAACTTCTTCCTCAGATGTTACTCTGGATGTAGAAACATCCTTTGAAATATAAGGAAATAACGACTTAAGGAACCACT